>PVJI01003005.1:0-132954 GCA_004026765.1 Micronycteris hirsuta
AGCATATCTGTAACCTTTAACTGGTTTCATAGATATGTTAAATAGCTGTGGGCTTGCTTTGAGCCAGGGGGTTGGAAGTGACTTCCACCAAAGATGTAACTGGGAAGGGAAGAACACATGGATTTTGGTGAGAAGAGAGAGGAACACATGGCTTTTGGCGAGAGGGGAGAACCCCGCAGTTTTGGGGGTCCCTTTGCCACATAGCTTAGGAAGCTGGGAAGCAGATGTAGCAGCGATGCAGAGCTCTTTCTTAGCAGTTTGGAAGAATGCAGAAGAGATGCTGCGGGAAGGAAAGTCAGGACCACGTGGCTGTGGCAGGAACGACCCCACGGCTTGGGCAGAGGGCAGGACCATGCGGCTTTGGGGTTGCTCCTTTTGCCACGTGGTCTAGGAAGCAGGAGAGACTTTGCCTGGAAGAAAAGGGGGAAGGACTCTTGCTGGTGGGCCATGAGAAGGTGCCACATGGTTTTGGATTAACTAGAGATCGCAGTGGCGACACAGCAGATAGTGTTGGAACCAAGAATCTGCCTGAATCATGGACTTCTACTTCTTTTCCTGAGATATGGTATCCTGGGCTGGGCAGAGGGGAGAAGAAAGGACTGAGTGCATTCGTGGGTATTCTAGAGAACTTTAGTATTTTAAAGGAGACATTAAGTCATTACTCCAAGCCTGTATAACTTGTAAATAAATAATTCCTTTCCTTTTCACCAGTCTCTGGCATTGAGAGACGTCTTTCCTTTGGTGGCGAGCAAAGCAAACCTAGTACGGGCTGGCGGGGGCAGGGGTGCGAACCCCAGGAGTACAAAGGGGCTCCTTTTGGTAACGGTATATCGTTGGGTGCCCCTGCCCTGTTCTGTGACAGTAGTCCATGTGAATTTGTCTCATGTCTCAGCCATGATGCCGCAGACACTGCAGGCCGCTGTCCACATCTCAGGGCAATCTAACAATGCCCTGAATTCCGTAACAGATTCTGATATACCTTTTAGAGGTTCAGGAAAATTTTCCATTATCACCTTCCCCTTTTTCTCTAGACTGGGGTCAACAAGCAGCTTTTTAATATTGCCTTCTGATTTAAGAATCTAAAAGAGATATTATGTGCAATGTAATTGTTCCTTTCCTGAGAACACCCCCACCCCCCAAACAGAGCTGTTATGAGGTCAGAAGATGCAGCAAAAGTAATTGGAGGGTAAGTAAGATAAGATACATGAAGAGAAAGGCAAGAAGTATAGATTTCAAAAGGTTGTACAAGAGTGAACAGGAGTCTTTGTAGGAGATTTTCTTGAAGTCAGCATTTTGTATATTTGAAGTTAGCACACAAGTTGAAAAAGCTGACTACTGGATGTTTGATTTTTTTTTTGCTATTTCTTTCTGAAGCTCCTCTAAATCTTGACATGGAAAAAGTTCCACATAATACTCATTGTTACTCAAAGTAAAAATAGTTTTGCCATTCACCGAGCTAAGCACAAAAATTAGTGTTGTAGTGAGAGTTTATAGGGAAGCAGCTGTCAGCCAGGAACAGGTTATGCCTTGCTGTAGACAAATTCATAACAAACCAGAAAAAGGCCACTGCAGTTGGTCAAGAATGTGTGTTTATGAATAACGTTTTGGGTTCCCTAACCAACAGAGGCTAGGAATGAAATGTGTGATCAAAAATACAATAAGTGTGGACTGTGCACCTTAGCAAATGAACTAGACAAAATGACTTACCTTCATGAATTGGTAAGATGGATTATAGACTGATTAAGCCTATGCCTTCATCTGCTGCTTATGAAACACACTCTTATACATGCGACAGGAATCAGATAATCCAGGACAAAAGAACAGCAGCCATCACTCACAAAACAAACAGACACACATATGCACGGTTTTATATATATGTGGGAGTAGGTATAAAGGACAAGCAGCTAGGATAAGAAGCAACTTATCAAGGGGCACCGATGAGGATCAAAGCCTCGGTCAAAGACTCATCAGACGCCCTTCCCTCTGCTGAGCAGCCGTCTGTAGAAGTTATGATTCCATTAGGGTAGTTTGGAGCCTGGAGAGCTCTATAATTTAAATATTTCCCGTGTGATTCTGGCTGAAATCCTTTTTCTTTCTTTCTTTTTTTGGGGGGGGATTTATAACAAGTGATAGTTTTAAGACTATCTAGCACTATGCTGCTGTTTTATAGGTGAGACTGGGGGAACAAAAAATTTATCTGATCTAGCTACTTACTGACTCCTTTAAGACTAAAATCATAACTCCTTCAAGTCTTGTGACTTCAATTTTGATTTCTGAGTGCAAATGTGGATATTCAAACCTAGAACCAGTTAGACTAGCTTCTAGGTCCTGGTCTTCACCTTTTTGCCCCTTCACTTCCTCACCTAAAAAGTGACCGTGAAACAGTGATTGATTTTTAGGGTCTTTTCAAATCTGGCATTCTCATGAAGATATGACCTATGAAGTCTTTAGTGTAGTATATGTAGAGGCATTAATGAGAATGAGAAGCTACTACATTAGAGGTATATGGGAGGATGAGATTGTGACTGAAGCAAAACTGAGTTCTGCTTTAAAGGGTAATACTGACTGGCATGTTCAAGAGTATCCAGTGGGAGGCATCCCCAGCCCTTTTCCTGCTGGTGTGGTCATAGTGCCAGTACATCAAGTTCATTAACCCAGGTTGTCCCACCTGTTCTATGTGCTGACACCTTTTCCTGTGAATCCCAGAATCCTTTTCAACTCAGTTGTCCATGGAGCCTGTAGCCAGTGATTGGAGTGATCAGATGAAATGAAACCCACCTGTCTTTCCTATCATCCCTGCCCAGGGAGGCTGGGGACTGCACGTCAGGGACAGATGTTCCTTTTCAAGTGTAAAGGACAATCTCTTAACCTGTAGAAGAGCACATTAAAGGGAAGATGGGGCAGAGTCTAGTCCATTTTTGAAGTGATAGCCCTGTGAACATTGCTTCAGACTCTGAAGAAATTTATATCTCAGCTTTGTGTTTTAGCCTCTCTTGGACCAGGAATAGGAGATGTTCAGCTTAAGGAGAGGTGCTGTGTACTTGACCCCTAAAGAAATGGGAGCCAAGTTGGATGCTGTCTAATCTGTCTGCTCTTCAGTCTTTATCGTTACCTAGATTGCCCGGAAAGAAAACAGGTCTTCTAACTAGCATCGTGTTTTGATGACGCGGCCATGTGCCTATAATAAAGGCACATCTGGGTTCAAATCTGGCCTTTTATAAATTTTATTTTTATTTTTTTTATTATTGTTCAAGTACAGTTGTCTCTATTTCTACCCCCACCCCCATCCTGCCTTTGCAACTTGCTACCAAAGTCACATTGGGCAGGTTTCTTAAACATTTCAAGCCTTAACTTCTTCATCTGTAAATTGAGGGTACTAATGCTCGCATTAAAGATTTCTTACAATTAAGTTTATTGTAAATAATTAAATATGTGAATTAATACATTAAAATGGTTAGTACAGGGCTTACCACACTTTAAGTTGGTATTAAATGTCAGTTATCTCTGGTATTCTGGTGCATTTCCATAATAACCTAGACCCAGATAACTTTTTGCTTTTACATTGCATTGCTTATTAAGCTGAACTGAACACCTTATTGAAAAAAAAAATCCTTGCTGCCATCAACTAACTGAATTGCTCTTTGTTTTTCATTCTCTACTCCGCTTGAATCTCTGGTTACCCTCCACACAGCTGAGCTTCAGAAAATACCAAATGCCTTCCGCACGCAGAGCTCATCTGTACCTGGGTGTCTCTCCCCAAAATTTATTACTCACCAACTTTTAAGTGGTTCTCTTTTACTCATGATGTCCTTCCCCAAGTTCAACCAAATATCTGCTTAAATATTGCCCCTATAAAGAGTCCTCACAGACTGACCATACTTCCAAAATATGACCCTCTCCAACCTAGGAACCTTCTAGACCCCCGCTCTTCTTTGTTACATGTCATAGCACTTTTCCTCACTAAAACTGTGCACTTATTGTTTCCTTGTATATTGCTTGCTTCTACCAAAATGTAAATGACGGCAAAGTCTTTGTTTTTTGGTCTTCTTTATTACTGCGTGATCAGTACCTAGAACTCTGCCTGGTACATTGTGTGTGTGTGTGTGTGTGTGTGTGTGTGTGTGTGTGTGTGTGTAGAGAGAGAGAAAGATGTGTAGGTGGGTAGATGGGTAGATGCATTACACATGGATAGATGGATGGATGGATGGATGGATAAATCAGTAAGTCAGAGGTCATAGGTTTATTCCAATTTTAAAACCCAATTTCCATCACTATAAACAGTGCTGTAATGAACAGCCCTGTAAGTACATATATGGACATTTTCTCTACAGAAAACTGTTAGGAATGAGATTGCTAGGCCATAGGGCTTGTGCATCTTCAACTCTATTATACACTGTCAAACTGTTCTCCAGAGCAGTCATGTCTATTTACACTCCCACTGGCAGTGAACCACATTTCCTGTTTACTCTTATTTTTGTCAACCTTTTGTATTATCAAATTTTAAAACTTGCCAACTTAATGGTGTGCATGTGTGTCAAATGATATATCCTTATTATTTTAAATATGTGCTTCCATGATTACTGCTGAGGCTAAGGAAACACCCTAGTGAATTCTCAAATCTGCTGTGCAATCATTTACAGAATTGTCACAGTGATGTCTAGGGGCTGAGAAGTTTTCTTTCTCTACCCAGAGCCTGAGTTTGCAATGACACACTTGCTCACACTTTTAGTTGAATCTCCATTCACAGTCTTTGTCCTATTCCTAAATCATAATGGGAAGAGGGGAACAAGTGCCTGCTACTTTTGAATTTGGGGTTTAGCTGTCCTTGGCTTGGGCAAGGTACTTAGCTTCTCTGAAAGGGAGATGAAGCAACTCTGTCTTTCCTCGCTTGGAGGATTGACACGAGAATCATCTGGGATAATCTATGTAAAGTCTAATGAGCTGTGTACACCTCAGTTATTATTATACCTCTGCTGCTGACCCATGCGAGGCTCTCCTGAGACAGCCGTCTACCCTCCTGCTCTACAGCCCCCAGAGAGCACGTGCTGTCCTTGGTTAAGGGCTCAGTGTGGGATCAAAGCTAATCTTTCCCTGATTTTTTTTCTTCTTCTTTTTCTTTTTTGGTTTAAGCAAGTGAATGGCTCAACTACACACAGCCTACAGACCAGTTAGGGGCCGGGGTGAGGGTGGGGGAGGCGGGGGTGGGGTGGGAGGGGGTTCTATTCAATAAAGAATGCATTCTCCCTTCCTCCAATAATGAACGTTCCTCCAGCACCTCTGAGGCTGCTCCTTCCGCGTCAGAAGAATGTGTACAGTCTTTGCATCCTGGTGACAGTGCCTGCCTCCCAGGATTCCCTAAGGAGCCAGAACTAAGAGCTCTCAGTTAGGTCTCCAGGCTCAGTGATGGACCGATTTTAAGGGAGACTTTTCAGTGATGAAAATTTGCCTTTATGTTTTGGATTCTCTTTTCCTTTTTTGAATATGCAAGAGAACCACTTTCTTCCTACTGTGCTCACACAGCCCCACCCACCAGGGGATTTGCATTTTTTTGCAGAGACCAACGCTTTCATCTCCACAGATTAGGTCCTAGAAATTACAAGTCTGGGTGTGTGTGTGGAGGATGTCACTGGGGCCCAAGTGGGGCCAGTGGTGGCCCAGAAAGGAGGGGACCTTGATTAGGTGCAGGAGGTAAGGGTCTCACTGAGTGGAAGTCACTGCAGTCCAGATATAGTCTCAGAATGAAGCAATTAGAGACCAGGAGGAAATAGTATGTTCTGGGAAGTTGAAGATTTTGAGGTGATTAGGGATTTGCAGTCCTATGTATTTTAATTGGAAAACAGTTTGAATGAATGGTGTGTTTTTTCCTCCTCCTTTGAAGAGATATTTGAAGAAAGAAAGAAAAAACTGTGCTATTGAGCCCACTTTACGAAAAGGGACCGTAGTAAGATTGTGTTTTAATACCATGCTGCATTTAGGGGGATTTCCTGGTGAGTTCGCACTGCCTTTCTTTGTCAGAAGAACCTTGTGACACAAAGCAAGACAATGCCACACACTGATATTTCCTTTCTGGAACAGTTTCTTACAAGTCCAGAGTGCAGCACTATGTTCACGTGCCCTGCGGGGCCCATCACCACGTAAACCAAGCAGTGCACCCTGCATTGTACCCAGTGCGCCATCACGTCACACCATCCGTGGAAGCCTTTGAGGAAAGGATGAATATGTCCATCATCCTAAGGAGAGAACTGAGACTCTGAAGAATTAAATAACTAGTCCCCAGCCTCATAGCTAGAGAGTGACTGGCGTGACGGTTCAGTTTTACGTGTCAATCTGGCTGGGCCACAGTGCTTAGATATTTAATTAAAGGACACTCTAGCTGGTTTTGTTGTTTTGGGTTTTTTTATGAGGGTATTTTTGGATGAGGTTGACATTTCAATTGGTGGACTTTGAGTAAAACAGATTACCCTTCATAATTTGGGTGGGCCTTGTCCAATCAGTTGAGAATTAAATTAAAAAAATAAATAAATAAACTGACCTGGGTCTTCAACATGCTCTTCCACTCTGCAGATTTTGGACTCACCAGCCTCTGTAACTGTGTGAGCCAATGACTTAAAAAGAAATTGCTCTAAATACATTTCCTGTTAGTTTTGTTTTTCTGGAGAATCCTGACTGATACAATTAGTCTAGCATTACGGGACAGCTCTCTCTATATCTCTCTCCTTCCACTAAATCAGGGGTGTCTAACCAGCAGCCCATGCGCCGCATGCCACCCAACACAAAATCTACTTAAAACATGATGAGATTTTTTTGTGATTATGTGTCACAGTGCATTTAATGTGTAGCCCAAGACAACTCTTCTTCTTCCAGTGTGGCCCAGTGACAACAAAAGGTTGACACCCCTGTGACTAAACCATATTACCTCAGAAGCCCACCATTAGGCAGTAACTCTATGCAGCCCCAGACTGATGACAGGGGAGAAAGAAAACCTCGGAATGAAACAATCAAGGTTTGAGGTGCTCCCTGAAATCAGATGCTCACTAACAGATGGAGACATTTGGAGACAGCGGGGTTAGAGGACGGATGCTGGGATTTTAGCCTAGATCCAACGTTTATTTGCTGTGTGAGCTTGAGCGAACTACTCACCACTTAGGAGCCCTCTATTTCTTCATTTGAAAAATGGAGATGATGCTTCTTTCTTGATGAGTAGTTTGGTTATCTATCAATGCACAAGCCAGTCCGAAACTTAGAGACTTAAAATGACAAAAGTCATGAGTTTTCTCACAATTCTGCAAGGTAGGCGGCAAGGCTTGGAGCAAATGGCTTTTTTTTCTTTTTCTTTTTTTTTTTTTTTTTACTCCAACATGACTTCTTCACTCCCCTGTCTGCTAGCTCAGCTGGGATGGTTGGTAAGGCATCTCTATTTTTCTTCACTTAATCCTTCTACATAACTAGTTTAGTTTCCTTCACAGCATGGCGGTAAGTTACATTTTCCCTGAAACCCCCAAGTGCAAACGGAAACTTCTAGGCCCTTAAAACCTAGACTAGCAATTGACCCAGCATCCCTTCTGTCTCGTTCTGTCAGTCAAGGTCTGGCTCCCAGGCTAGCTCAGAACCAATGGGAGAGGATGACACAGGGGCCTAAGTAGCATGAGTATGTCTCACTGGGAGCTGGAAAGTAACAGTCTGTTACAACAGGACCCAATACAAGGATGAGATATATATAGGATGTAGTTCAGGGACAGGTAGAAAGAATGCAGAATTGCTTCAGATAAAACTCATGCTTATTTACATGTTTGTTTGGTTTTTTGTCCTTGATAAAACAACTGCACTGTTATTTGTTTGAGCCTCAGGTTGTCTCTGTTGACCAGGAAGAGAAGGAATTAGTTTTCTTCTATTCACGTGAGGTTCAGAGAACATAAGTAACTTGTACAATGTCACACAGGTCTGGGGATGCACGTAGCTCGCTGGTCCATGTCAGACAGTTGTGTTGCCGGCAAACTGACTCACATCCACCCTCCCCCCCAAAAAGTCAGTCTGTAGCATTTGACAAGTTCTATGATGTAAATACTCCCAACAGAGCTGATTCCCGAGCTGGCATGGGGAGAGACACACCCAGTGTGCCTTCAGGGGCCTGTGCCTGCCAGCCCCAGCCCACACACCGCTGAGCTGCAGAAACAGGAACCGGGTACCCAGCAAGTCGAGGTGCTGAAACCAACGCTTATGAGAAAAGACAGATTTATGAACCGTGTACAGCTGCCTTGAGACTAGCCCTGAGACTCCAAATTAAACATTTTGCCTCCCTATGGAGTAGAAGATGAGATTCGTCTTGTAATTCCATCGGAGCAGGATATTTCCTAATAGAAAATAAACTAAGCGAAAAATAAAAAAATAAATAAATAAAATAAAATAAGCAATTTGTTTTTGATAACCCGCCCCCACCATTCTGGGGAGTACCCACTAAAAAGTGTGCTCCTAGATTTTTCCTTTCCAGCTGTGGCAATCTGCCTGAGTTCAGAGTTCAGCCTTCCTAGTCTTCCCCCAGATGAAACACTCATAAAGGATTTTAATCATTGGTGCTGGCTTAATCTATTAAGATTCCAGTGTATTAAGCAGACTCACATTTATTGATGAATCTCTCCAGAATGCATTTGTAAGTCATTTGTAAATCAGTTGTTTGGAACTTAGTGCACATTATCCCACATAAATTACCATGTAAACAGTCCTTACACAAAAGTCTATTTTACCAAGATGAATGAACCCTTACAGATTTTCCCTATAACTATAGTAAAAAAAATAACTATAATAAAAAAAGTCAATAAATTGAACAGACAGCCAAATTAAGTGAAATATTCGGCAATGATTTTTTTTTTATTTCTACAGGTAAATTAGGTTTAATGAGAGGAGGTAAGGAGCACTCCTGGATGTCTTTCTTTGTTGTGAAGATTGGAGGTCCCTTGACACTAATAGCTTGAGATGGTCTCACTATTCACATTCACCTTTTTCAGTTAAGTGTGTTTTTAGCACTAAGCTTCACGCATCCTACCCATTACTAGTGTTGTGTTGAGGAAATTACAACTGAAATAAAAATTTTTTCATGTAGGAGATGAAGAGTGAAAGAGTAAATAGTATCTTGATTATCTTGATGACTGTTTCTCAAATCTGTTCACTTTTGCTATAACCCCATGTTCAGTCAAGTTTTGGACACTGAATACTGGATCCCCTATTTGGATAGTCACACGGCATATTAACATATAAGTCATTTAAGAATAAAGGGAAACTCATCATAAATACACTTATTTAACTTGTAATTTCTTGAACTTAATAGACAGCAGGTCCCTTTGCTTAAGTAATATTTATTAACAGCAAAAAAAACTGGTGATTCTTGAGTAGTAGTTTTCCAACTGTCGGTCATGACCTAATCATGGATCTTGAAATCATTTCACTGGGCTATGAAAGCATAAAAGAATAGAATAGAATAAAAAATTTCATATACAGATGTTGATTATGACATGTATACCTGAAACTTACATAATAAAAAATTAAGAATGCATTGCAAAGTATGTATAGTTTAATACAAAAATGTATAAAACACATTTTGTTTTAAGAGTGTAAGCATATGTGTGTATATATATTATTAGGTCACAATGAAAAATTTTTTTCCTACAGCAAATCAAAACCTTTTTAACATACACTCCGGGGAAACTATTGAAGTTGAAAAATTAGAACAAAGGATGTTAGTTAATTCATCATTATTTTTATTGTGATATTTGATTAATAGAACACAATATATTTAATATATGTGTGAGTTATAAAGAATAACAATAAAATGAACACCCATAATTTTAGAACTCTAGAATTTAGAACTCTACCAATACTGTTGTATCTATTTATGGGCAAATCTTAATTCAAGAGGAGGGAAGGCGCCCAAGCTCATTTTACTACAACCAGCATTATCCTAATTCCAAAGCAGATAAAGACACAACAAAGAAAAAAAATTATAGACCAATATCCCTGATGAACATAGACACTAAATTCCTCAATAAATCATTAGCAAACTGGATCCACCAAAAAGTTTTAAAAAATCATACACCATGATCAAGTGGGATTTATTTCAGGATGCAAGGTTGGCACATATTTGCAAATCAATAACCATGATGTATCACATAAACAAAATGAGGGATAAAAAGCATATGATCATATCAATAGTTATAGAAAAAGATTTGATAAAATCTAGCACCCACTTATGAAAAAAATTCTCAACAAAGTGGGAATACAGAGAACATACCTCAACACAACAAAGGCCATTTGTGTCAAACCCACAGCCAACCCCATAGTCAATGGGCAAAAACTAAGTGTTTTCCTTAAGATCAGGAACAAGACAGGGACACCTGCTTTCACCGCTCTTATTCAACACAGTACTGGGAGTTCTAGCCACAGCAACCAGACAAAAAAGAATAAAAGGCATCCAATTTGGAAGGAAGTAAAACTGTCATTATTTGCAGATGACATGATACTATATATAGAAAACCCTAAAGATTCCACCAAAAAAAATATTAGAACTGATAGATGAATTCAGTAAAGTAGCAAGACACAAAATATTCAGAAGTTATTGGCATTTTTATACATCAATAATGAACTGACAAAGAGAGAAATCAAGAAAATCCCATTCATAATTGCTTCCAAAGAAAAATACGGTACCTAGGAATAAATTTAACAAGAGAGGTAAAAGACCTGTACTTGGATAATCAAGGCTATTGAAGAAAGAAATTGAGGAAGATACAAATAAGCTGAAGCACGTACTGTGTTAATGAATAGGAAGAACCAACATCATTAAAATGTCCACACTACCCAAAGCATCTATAGATTCAACACAATTCCTATTAATATACCAATGGCATATCTCTCAAAACTAGAACAAATATTCCACAGACTTATATGGAAACACAAAAGACCCTGACAAGCCTCAGCAATCTTGAGCTAGAAGAACAAGTTGGAGGTATCATGCTACCTGATATCAAACTATACTACAAGGCCATGGTAATAAAAACGGCATGCTACTGGCATAAAAACAGGCCTATAGAGCAATGAAACAGAACAGAGAGCCCAGGAATAACCTATGTCTCCTTGGTAAATTAATGTTCGGCAAAGGAGACAAGAACATACAATGTGGTAGAGACGGTCTATCCGATAACCGCTGTTGAGAAAGTTGGACAATACATGCAAAAAATGAAACCAGACCACCTCCTGACACCATAAACAAGAACAAACTCACAATGGATTAAAGACCTGAATGTAAGTTGTAAAACCATGAAAATCCTAGAAAAAAATATAGGCTGTAAAAGCTCGCACATCTCTCATGGCAATATTTTTTTTCTGGTATATCTTCTTAGACAAAGGAAACACAAGAAAAAATAAACCAATGGGACTACATCAGACTAAAAAGCTTTTGCATAGCAAAGGAAACCATCAACAAAATGAAAAGACAACTCACTGAATGGGAGAACATATTTGCCAATGATATATCTGATAAGGGGTTAATTTCCAACATTTATAAAGAACTTATGCAACTCAACACCAAGAAAACAAACAATCCAATTAAAAAAAGGAATAGAGGACCTGCACAGACAGTTCTCCAAAGAGGCCATACAGATGGCCAATAGACATATGAAAAGATGCTCAATGTCACTAATCATCAGAGATGCAAATTAAAACCACAATGAGATATTACCTCATGCCTGTCAGAATGGCTATCATCAGTCAATCAACAAATAAGAATTGGCAAGGGTGTGGAGTAAAAGGGACCCTCATGCACTGTTGGTGTTAATGCAGATTGGTGCAGTCACTGTGGGAAACAGTGCGGAGTTCCTCAAACAATTAAAAATGGAACTACCTTATGGCCCAGCAATTCCATTTTTGTGAATATTTCCAAAGAACCTAAAACACTAGTTCTAATATAACAGTCCCCAACTTTTCGGAACCAAGGATCAGTTTTGTGGAAGAAAATTTTTCCTCAGACCATGGGTGGCAGGGGGCTAGCATTATGGACTGTAACCAGATGCAGCTTGATTGTCACTTGTCACTCGCTGATAGGGCTTTGATGTGAACCTGCAAGCAATTGATTTGTTGTGATCTCTGCAGTCAAACCTCTCTGCTAATGATAATCTGCATTTGCACCCTCTCCCCAGCACTAACATCACCACCTCAGATCATCAGGCATTAGATTCTCATAAGGAGCGTGCAACCCATATTCCTCACATGTGCATTTCACAGTAGGTTGGAGCTCCTATGAGAATCTAATGCCATCGTTGTCCTGCCAGGAGTCAGAGCTCAGGCAGTAATGTGAGTGATGGGGAGTGGCTGTAAATACAGATGAAGCTTCACTTGCCCGTGGCTCACCTCCTGCTGGGGGTCCTGGTTCCTAACAATCCCCAGACCAGTATCGGTCCATGGCCTGAGGCTTGCAGACCCCTGTTCTAAAGAATAGACTCACCCCTGTGTTCATTGCAGCATTATTTACAATAGGCAAGATTTGGAGGCAGCCCAAGTGCCCATCAGTAGATGAGTGGATAAAAAAAGCTGTGGCATATTTACTCAGTGGAATACTACTTGGCCATAAAAAAGAAGGAAACCTTATCTTTTGTGACAGTGTGGATGGACCTTGAGAGTGTTATGCTAAGTGTAATAAGCCAATCAGAGAAAGACAAATACCATATGATTTCACTTATCTGTGGAATCTAATGAACAAAACAAACAAACAAAATAGAAACAGACTCATAGATACAGAGATCAGACAGCTGTCAGAGAGGAAAGGAGTTGGGGAACTGTGTGTAAAAGGTGAAGGGATTCGGCCAAAAAAAAAAAAGATACAGATAACAATACGATGACCGTCAGAGGGCAAGGGGGCTGAGAGGAGGTGGAAGAGGGTAAAGGGAGATAAATGGGGGTGGAAAGAGACTTGACTTTGGGCGGTGAGCGCATGATGCAATATGCTGATGATGTGTTACAGAGTTGTACACTTGAAACTTGTGTGTTTTTTTAAGCAATGTGACCTCAATACATTCATTTAAAAAGGGAACAAAGAAAAATAAAATAAATAAACAAATAGCTCCACATCATCTTCATATGGTGCTGTCAGACTTACAATTTTTACCAATTCATTGGGCATGAAAATGATATTGTTGTTCATTATTGTTAATTCCATTCATATTATTAGTACCAGCTAGTAGAATAGGTATCTCTTCACATATTTATTTTTTATGAACTTTTGTTTTCTGAATTGCCTTTTTATATCTTTGCATTTTTCTACTTGGTTGTTTCCTATTGATTGGAAAATGTTTTATACATAATGATTACTAAACTTGTTGAACATGGGATTTAATATTTTACTTTGTGTTTTCACTCTCTTTGCAGTTCCTTTCAGTGAACAGAAGTTCTTAATTTTGATGTAGTCAAATATATCAACAGTTTCTTTTAGATTACCACCTTACAGGTCTTGTCTAAAAAAGCCTATACCTATTCTGAAGACTTAGAATAGCCTAATTTTGCAGGGGGGGGGGGAGGTAAATGTTTTAAAGTTTTGTTTTCAAGTTAATCCATCTTGGTTTGTTTTCAAATTAATCAATCTTAATGTTTGAGTGTGAGGTAGTGCTCCGATTTCATTTTATTTGCCTCAGAACAAACTTTTATCCTAACACAATTGTCAAGTTGTCCCTCCTGACTCCAGGGATCTGCGGTGTCACTTCTATCATACGTAAAACCTCCCCCTCTCTGTGGCCTTGAATCAGAAACAGAGGATCACAGCAGTCATGCTCTGATGTGCATATACTCATATGAAAAGATACTTGTTAATTTTAAATTAAAATTCAACTGGGCATCCTATATGTTTAACAACTAAACGTGGCAACCTTCGTCAGTATGCACTCAGGAACTGAAATCATAACAGTATTTTTCTAACAGCTTGAAAGAGGTAGTTTTGACCTGAGGTGTACTTATTTACTATGTGAGGAGATTTTTTTAAAATGCAGACACCAAAGAAGCCTTACCTCCAATTTATTGAAACAAAATCTCTGAAGCAAGGCCTTCGGCACATTCTAAGGCAGTTCTTAAAGCTGAATCTCAAGTGTGTCCCCTTGTTAAACACAACCACCTCGGGGCCTCCTCAAGAAATCCTTCAGAATGAGTTTTATTTTAGTTAACTCAAGCTAACAAGTTTTATGTGAGAAATAAATGGACTCCTGGGTCAAATGTTAGAGGTAGGATTTAAGTTCATGAAACACTGAAAAATGGAAAATCGCTGCACGTACTCGTGTTGGATTCTGTGGAGCAAGGTCTGAAAAGAATAGATCAACATGTGTTTAGCTTGGCCAGAACAGGCTTTCTGGAAGATAAATGGCTTCCACTGGTCCTTGAAGGACATCTAGAAGTTAAGTTTTAATTTTTCTAATTGAATACGACAAGAAAAGGGTAGAGATTAGGACCAAAACAGTCCCCAATCTAAGTAATTTTCAGCTTTTAGCCTAACAAAATACTCCAAAGGCACTGGGAGATCTAGAAAGAATGTTTAAGATTAGCATCCTAATCCTAGAGTTTTTAGGATCTAGAACTAGAAATTCGAACCCAGGAATATGGCTAGGGACAAGGCTAGGCATGGAGGGTGTGAGTTAAACTGTATGAGGAATAAATAGATTAATAAAATCAATTATTTCTTTGTCATCATTTTAACACCCATAAAGAATGAATGCACAAGAATTTCTGTTCTACCAGGCAGAGAGCAAGCAGGGCTCAAGGCAAAATATCACATTCCCCAAATGGTTACTATGAGACAAAAAATTCTTAGTCTAAAGCACATGTGACTTCTTCTATTTCATAGTTCTGGCCTGAACATGGACTCAGGAACTAATATCTTGTTTTAAAGGGTCCTTCCATCCTGGAGCCATGGTGTTGGGCTTCACCTTTGTCCCACACACCTTGACCTATCTGTTCTCTGTCCTAACTCTGCAGTTCGACCTAACTAGACAAATATTCCTACGCTCGTAAGCATAGTTATATGAAGCCATAAGCAGAGTCCCTCGTTGTAAACCAACGAAAGTGTAGACATTTTTTGTCTCCTCTAGACTTCAGCCATGATTTTTTTTCTTCCCGCTTCTCCTGTAGACCGTGTGTGATGTTTGATGATAATGGTAGGAGAGAGGTTTAGGCATGACTAGTTGTGGTTCATATGCATTTTTGAAAAAGAAGAAAACATAATTATATTTAGCAATTCACAAATGGAGTTTTTTCAAAGAAAGACATGGTAGAGGTAGAAGAGAAGAGGGAACTAAAAAATTATTGTCCATCTCATTCCATCTTTGCTACAATTATGACCAATGAAAAGCTCCATGAATGGAAACTATGAGAGAAACATAATGGATTGATGTTTTAAGATTGTTGTAAGGATAAAGCATTAAATTGCAATGTGGTTATCAAAAAGACCATAGCCTATCTCTGGCTAAGGAAGCATGAAATTCAAAACAAAAATAAATTACATGGAAAATACCTATTTGCGATAAAATTGGAATGAATTTTCCTTAGGGCTGGTTCCAAATTGCACTTGCTTAAATTGTAATTAGAGCGAAGCCTCGCCAATGTGTGGATAAAACTAACAATACTGGTGAGATGATTAGCCATTGGGATATCCAGCCAAAGATTACTCTTCTGATAATTAGCTTCAGGATAGAGAGTCTAATAGTTGCCAAGAAAAATATATGTTGGCATATAAAGATCCCCATATGGTCTGGCAAATATATGTGCTTAGGATGTAAAAGAAATTAGGAATTAAAGAAGTAGGCTCTGAATTGGGAGATCTGGATGACATTCACAAGTATATTACTCATTCTAATGGCTTATTCTTGACACTTCCAACAGAGCTGGGGCAGACCCAAGGGTGCATGCAGGCTTGGGTCTCCACCCAAGAAAGACCTGGCCCTTGGGCTACAAAGAGTACTGTTGCTTGACAGCCTCTACTTGAAAGTCTGTTACCACCTTTAGGGTCTGCTTTACCTTTCAAATCAAGGACTAGATATTCTTGGGCAGTTACCAGACAAGGACTGAGCATGGCAAGACATTTAGTTCCGGCCATTGCTGTTCAACATAAGAGGCTTCCAATAGGCTGCTTCTGCTCCAAAGCCCCCTACTGAAGGGGCGGAGTCTGTTTCAGATATACCCTTCATCCTGGCTGAGGTTCTTGCTGCCTAGTCCTATACTTTACTGTTGTGTTTAAAATTTATCAGCAAACCCAAGGCAGTCTAGATTGTTTCCCATTTTCTAGAAGCTTTGTATTTTTGCATTTCATGTGATCCATAGTTCTTTCTCCCCTTCTTGAATATGGATATCCAGTTTTTGCAGCACAATTTTTTTGAAAGGACTGTAGTTTCCCTACTGAGTTGCCTTTGCTTCTTTGTCAAAGATCATTGTCTATATTTGTGTGGGTTTGTATATCCCTGGGCTCTCTATTCTGTTCCGTTGATCTGTTTGTCTATAGTCTCATCAAATACACACTGCTTTGATTCCTGTAGCTTTGTGGTAAATCTCGAAGTTGGGTGGTGTCAGTGCTTCAACACGGTTCTTCTTCAATATTGTGTTGGCTATTTGAGGGTTCTTTTCCTTTCCATATAAACTTTAGAAATATTTTGTCATTACACAGAAATTAACATGCTGCAATTTGGGCTGGCATTGCATTGAATCAAGTTGGGAAGAACTGAATCTTAATGACAATGAAACTTCTCTAAAAACATGGACTATTTCTCAGTTTATTAAGTTTTTTCCTGATATTTTTCATTATAATTTTATAGTTTTCTTTACATTGATCTTGCACATATTTTGTCAGACTTATACCTAGAACATTTTATTATGGGATTTGCTAATGTAAATAATGCTATGTTTTTAATTCCAAATGCCTGTTTCTCAATGCTGGCATGTAGAAAGTGATTGGAGTTTGTGAATTAAGCTTGTATTTCTACAGCCTTTCTATAATTACTTACTAGGTCCATATTCCTGTCAATTCTTTCAGAATTTTTATGTAGATGACCATGCCATGTATAAACAAAGAAAGTTTTATTTCCTTTTTTCTAGTTCATATACTGTTATTTCCTTTTATTATCTGTAATTGCATTAGAAGTACTTTCAATTCACTGTTGAATGGGATTGGTGAGAGTGGACATTCTTGCCTTGTTTCTGATCTGGTAGGGAATGCATCTAGTTTTTCCCCATTAAACATGATGTTAGCTATAGGCTTTTGTAGATTTTTTTAAAAATCAAGCTGAAGTTCCCCTCTGTTCCTAATTTGCTGAGAGTTTTTTGAAAATCATGAATAGGTGTTAGATTTTGTGAAACAATTTTTCTACATTTATTCATATGATTATGTAACTTTACTTCTGCAGCCTGTTAATATCTTTCGTACTGCTCACGAGTTTTCTCGTGTTTCGTGCACCATCTGTTAAGGACCGCTCACAAGTTTTCTAATTATAAAATGTTATAATTATTGAAAAACAACACTAAAGTGCATTATGATCTGTAGTTATGATGATTTAAAGAATAACGTGCAGTTTGCCCAAAAACATGCAGTACCTGGCGGTCTTAGAGATTTCTATGCGGTACAAAATGTGTTGATGTGATAGATTACCTTAATTCATTTCCGAATGTTGAACCAGACTTGCATACCTGGAATAGATCCCATCTGGTCATGGTGTATGATTCTTTTCATACATTGTTGGATTTTACTTGTTGAGGAATTTTCATCTATATTTATAGAAAGATATTATTTATTATTTTTCTTGCTTTTAATATCTTTATCTGATTTTGGTACTTGGATAATACTGGTCTCATAGATGAGTTAGGAAATGTTCCCTTTGCTTTTATTCTCTGGAAAAGATCATAGCAAATTTTTATAAATTTTTAAATATTTGGTACATATACCAATGTAACTATGTGAACATGGTGCTTTCTATTTTAGAGTATTATTAATGGATTCCATTTATTTAGCTCACGTGTGATATTTAAGTATAATGGTAGAAGAGAGGCTACGCATGACCAGTGTTTTATGCTCCATTTGCATTTTCAAAAGAGTAAACATAATTATGTATACTTTCAGATTTTTGGGTAATACTGATCTTATATATTAATTGAAAAGAGTTCCCTTTCTTCTATTTTCTTAAAAATTTGCTGTAGTATTAGTGTAGTTATTATTGAAAGGTTTGGTATTATCTACCAGTGAATTCACCTGGGCCAGGGAGGTCTTTTCTCAGAATTATTTTAATAATAAATTAAATTTACTTATTGAATACAAATGAATTTAGATTTTCAAATTCATTTTAAATAAATTCTGCTAATTTGCATTTTTGAAAAAATTTATCCATTTCAAAATAAGTTATTGAACTTATTCATGTAAATTTGTTCATGTTATCCCTTCAATAGCTATAGAATCTGTAATAATACCTGCTTTTTAATCCTGATATGGGCAACTTTTGTCCTCTCTCTTTTTCCCCCTTCAATTAGCTTAGATATACTTGCATTAATTGTATTAATTTATTCCAAAGAAACACCATTTGATTTCTTTGATTTTATCTTTTCTATTTCATTATTTTCTCTTTATATTTTTTAATACTCTTCCTTCCACTCTCTTGGGTTAAATGTGTTTTTCTTTTGTTACTCCTTAGGTTGAAAGATTAATTTATTTTAAATCTTTATTTTCTCATACTAAGCATTTCAAGCTAGACATCTTCTTTTAAGCACTTCTTTAGGTGCATCTAATCAATTTGCATACACTAGGTCTCACTTTTATCTTTATTCAGTTCAGTGATAGACCAAAATATAACCACAACAACAATCTAAACATTCCAAATTCAAGACAGAGATTACCAAACTTGATAAAAAAGAAGCAAAACCCAACTATATGCCATCTCTAAGCAATCCACTTTAAATGTGTAGACATATACAGGGCGGGACGAAAGTAGATTTACAGTTGTTTATATGGAAAATAATATAACAATTAATAATAATAATAAAAGAATAAACTCTGTTTTGCATACTCACAACTATAAACCTACTTTTCTTCACCCCGTATATATTGGATAAAAGTTGAAAAGAACAAAACAATGCACACAGATGGTCTTTTCTGCTTCTCTATCATTTCTGAAACTTCTGGGTCTGTTTCTAGTACTGATTTTCTGTTGCTGCAAATTATTTTTTCCTCACTGGTGGCATGTCTACAGCTCACACAGGTGTGGAGATAGGTTTATACTCAGACCAGCTAGAGCAGGACGTCGTCAGAGATCACCCAGAACACTCAGTGCACACTCTTCCGGGGGAACGGTGTCACCACGTAGCCGTAGGGCTGGCCCATCCCTAAGCAAAACCCACTCTAGCCAACCAGGTCGCAAGGGATGAAATTCAGATACAAGTTAACAGTGAGCCAGAAGAAAGGCCAATGATCTTTACAGCAAGACAACACAAAACTCAACAATGTAAATTCACTCTTTCATAGTGTTCCACATTATGGGTTTTTCATAATTGATTGTTTGCCCTAGTTTTTATGGCAGTTTTTTTTGTTTTCAGTTTTTATTTTAAATGAACCTGGCCACTGTGGACTTCTTGCATGTCTCTTGGTGCACATATAAAAGGATTTCTGGAATATATGCCTAGAGCAGCGATTTTCAACCTTTCTCATCTCATGGCACGCATAACCTAATTACTAAAGTTCTGCAGCACACACACCAAAAAATATGTTTTTTCCTGATCTGACAAAAAAAATTGGTAGAATTTTTATTCATTCACACCAGACTGCTGTTGTTGTGTTGGCTGTTGTCATTTCTTTATCTGACAATCTAAGAGAAAAGAGGCCAGTGTCCCTGACTAAATAGCCCAGTATTCTGCACTATTCTAGACTATTGTAAATATTCTTGCAGTGCACTGGTTGAAAATGGCTGGCCTACAGCGAAATTACTGTGTCTTTGTATACGTACATTTCTTACTTTTTGAGATAAGTGAAATTATTTTTCAAAAGCAGTTTTGACAGTTTACATTTCTAGCAGTAGTATAACATATTTTTGGTTGTTCCCTACCCTTGTCAACTCTTGTTAGATTAGGACAGTTTTAGTTTTGCCAATTTAGTGGGCCTCTTGCTTTTTATTCTTTTTTTTAAATATTTTATTTATTTATTTTTAGAGAGCGGGTAAGGGAGAGAGAAAGAAACATCAATGTGTGGTTGCCTCTTGTGGGCCCCCTACTGAGGACCTGGCCCACAACCCAGGCATGTGCCCTGGCTGGGAATTGAACCTGCGACACTTTGGTTCACAGCCCGTGCTCAATCCACTGAGCTACACCAGTCAGGGCTTTTTATTCTTTTTAATTTCTTCTTTTATTAACCTCTTCTTGCCTCCTGTTGTTACTATCTTATTTTAAAGTAATTTCTGTATCTTTACATCTCCTCTAACTTATTACATTTTTAGAAGAATAGGCCCCAGGTTAGGCCTAGAAAACCAGTAAATATATTTTTGTCTCCCTTTTATTGAAAGTTTATTCTGTGCAAATAATATTCTAATTATCGTGCATGCATCATTTTCTTTACTTATTATGATAACACAGCTCTTTGAAATGGATGTTATTATTTTTACTATTCTTACTCCTATTTCGTAAATGAAACCACAGTAGCCTAAATATGTAAAATGCTTTCCTAAGGCCACATGAGGTTATTGGCACACAACATATCACTTGTAAATATCACGGTGTCACTGGTAAAACCAGATGGAAGTCAGTATGATTGATTTCAAAGTCTTAGTCCTTTATACTAGACTCCCTTAACTTTTGAAAAATGCTTTAGAAAAACTAGATACCATGTAACACAATTCTACCGGTATATGGGTTTCATTGTTTTGATGGTTGGTTTGATCAAGAATTCTCACACTGCATGTTCCCATTCACTGAGATTGAAATACATCACTTTTTAAAAATGGGACATTAATAGCTTTCTGCATTTGGACAAGGTTATTGGACCATTTACAAAAGAGCCACACATTAGGTGTGGCCGTGAAAGTATAGATGCGTATATTTTTTTTTGTCCTGGTTATAAACTCAGACTTCTTTATATCCTCCAAAGATCTAGTATAAGTTGCTCTGAGTTACACCTCCATGCATAAGTTCTAAAAATGAGTCACCATAACATAAGTCAATTAAAATTCAGGGTTCAAGTGGCTCATCACACAAAGTCAGTGTGGATGTGGTCCACATTCATCGTCTTTTTATTTATAAAGAGTACCAACTTTCCTAATACGTTTCTGTGCAGTGTGCGAGTTAGAATTCCCAGTGGGTGATGTATACCACTTAAATAAAAGCCATTACTAAAATCCTCTTTGTTGTTTCGGAAAAGCTTATTTATGTGCTGAAGTTCAATATTCCATCTTCCTTATCAGCTGTTGGTATGGGATTTTTAATGTAAATGATTTCAGAATATAAATGTTTATATTTGTCAAGCTGAGAAGAATAAGTTGTTAAAATGGTATGCTAAGTTGCTTGTTCATAAATGACATCAGCTTTGTATTCACATGCAGCTATCAGCTTGGATTAATGTAGTTACATTTAGGATCACTGAAGGCAGATGGATTTTGCAACACACTTATGGTTTTGATGGAGAACAAAATCATCTTAACAAAAAGGCTCAAATGAAAGTTCAGAATTTCAGCTGGGGTTTTTAAGAGGCATAGTAAACAACAACATTGAAATACAATTGCATGCACTTTCAATTTGTTTTAAAGCTGAAGCAGCAAGGGTTTGCTCTAACAAACTCTTTCTCTGGGATGCATGTAAGTAAAGGATGCTGTATTTTCTTTTTGAGCACTGAAATTTTTGATGATGATGACCATCTGCTCTATTGGATATCTTTGTAAGGTCCATGCACAGTGTGGTAGCATACTCATTTGCAAGGACTGTGGGAATAGAAGAACATTATTTCATACTTTCATCGTGACCATAATTTGGCAAGTATTTCTCCTAATGTCCAATTCTACAGGGATTAATTTACTATGTCTTCTAAGCAATTCTCCAGGGATTGAATCTGATATTACTAACAGGGTAAAATATTGCTTTAGATGGCTACTCCTCATTGATTTTATATTGAAATGGAAAGAAAGACTTTTTTTTTAAATTCAATAGATGTCAGTTTATTTAGAAATAAAGTTTTATGTGGTCGGGGCAAGATATCACGTACTAAAATGTTTTCCTGCCCATTAACCTCCTTCGATGAATTCAGAGGTTTTAGGAAAATAATGCTACTGTGTCTTCTACATTATCTGTGGCCATGATTTTCAAATGGTATTGTGCATTCTAACTGGGCAGGAAGCTTGGATAACAGCCTGTTTTTCAGCCCAACTTCAGAAATTCCAACTTAGTAGCTCTGAGGTAAAGCCCAGGCCCCTGCCTTTTAGGGAACACGTCACTTCTGGACAACACCTCGAGACCTGCTCTGAGACCTTTGTTGACAAAGCTATTGACAGGCTCTTCCTTATTCCAAATCTGTATAAAAGTCTCTCCTCTGGCTGCAGAAAGTAACCATCACTCTCTCTCACAGTTCTAGACTCTCAAAAGTTGGTTAAAAGACGACTACACTGGGATGTTTTTCCATCCACAGATCTACTGCTAAGACCTTTTTCCATATAAGAATCTTTCAAGAAGCATTTTAAAAGGAACGTTTTGAGAATATGCTTTGCTCTCATGTTGATTTTGCTTTGATCATGCGTTTCATGCATTGTTGCCACAAACCAAGATGATCCACTTTCCACTTCGAGCAGCCACGCTAGTAAAATTAACCTTGAGAACTTAGATCAATGTGCTGCCGTAATACTAAGTCTCAGGTTTCTCCCCTTGCCTTTGCTCTTTTGTCCCGTTTCGTTTTATAATTGGTCTGTTTGACTTCTAGCCTCCTTTCTCTCTCTTCGCTGACCCTCTGAACAATCTTTCATCTTGAGAATCTGGAGTAGGTTAGAATTTTCAAGGTGGAAAAAAAAAAGTATTTTAAACATGTTTACTAGAGTATAATTCTATTAGATAGTGATTCTGATAGCTCCAGAGACCTGCCAGGAGATGAAAAAGGATTATCCCCAAACCAAAGTGATGAAGAGTGACTACTATACTGAAAGTGAAAAGAACGTGTTTTAGATTGATAAAGCAAAGAATTTCAGAGTTGAAACAGGTCCCAAAAGTTACCTAGCCACGCATACTAAACTGTTTTAGGAAGCCACGTAACCACCACTTGGCCTCACCACCTGTTGTGTCTTTTGCCCTGGGTCCTAAAATGAGTCTCTATGGCGGGTGTGGTAGCTCAGTGCTCACCACCCATTCCAGTTTCTCTGGGGTGTCCTTGCCCCCCTAGCATAGATGCTGGGAAGCCCAAACCTATATTTCTTAGCATCCCTGGCAGCAAGAATTTGGGTGTGATATAGGTTCAGCCAACCTGGTGGATGTTTGAAAGATTTTGAAGATAGAAGTGAGGTGGACACACTACTGCTGCTTCCATAGTATCTGCTAGCGACATGAACATAGAGATTTTGTGTAGAGATCATCTGTAGACTATCGCAAATGTGTTTTGTCCAGACACCAGGTCTGTGAGGACATCCGCAGGTGCAAGTCCTTCAGGAAAGGCACAGCTTTGGGGTTACCAGTCCTGGTAGCATCATCAGCTCCTGGAAAGGGGAGGTATGTGTTTCTGGAACAGCAGTTGGAGTGACTGCTTCCTGGTGGCAGATTATGACAAAAAGAATATAAGGACTGAAATGGGAAAAAGGCTAAGGAGAGGATTGTAGGGAACCATCCAACTGGCAGAGGAAGACAGCCTCTTGAAAGAAAACAGAAAAAAACAAAACACAGTGGTAGTAAAAAACAAATAAACAAAAAACATTAAAATTAGAAACATCACAGTAAGTAGGAGGGATTCGTATATCTGGGCAATGTCTAAGAAACTGAGGCAAGCTTCTGGATAGTCTATCATCACAACATGAAATCCATTTAAATGCCAAGAACTTAACATGAGGATTCATATTTTTAGAATACCTAGAATTTGACCTCACACCTTTGCTTACATAATTCCAATGACAGGAAGCTCGCTATCTTTAATGCAAACCGTGTATGACTCCAATAAAATGTGTACACAGAAATTAAATACAAGTTGACTTATTTCATTCTAGTTATTATCAGACCATCAATGGTGAGTTAAACTTACCCCAAGAGAATTAAAGGAATAAAACTAAATTTATAAGACAGAGAAAGAAGCAGCAGAAAAGGATGGGGAGACAGCCCTACTAAATGAAATGAGTGATGATTCTAAACTGGCTTCCCTCCTGCATTCATTGCAGCATCTGTCCTGAACAAAGAAAAATAAAGGAGCAATCTGGATAGCTGGAAAACAATAAAGACGTATTTTAAAATTTGGTAGCGATAATAACTTTTTATATACCTAAATGCAAGCATCTTTAGAGTTATGTAGTCAGGTAATAAGATACGCCGAAGAATAGGCAGAGTGATTACAATTTCCGGTAGTTGAGGGTGCTGGAGCGTTGCCCATCTATAGCATAAACCTTGAATAATGTCTGAAATTTTACCATTTAAAGCTGTGCTATTCAGTACCGTAGCCCTATCCACATACGACTATTTAGATTTCCATTTAAAATAATTAACATTAAAATAAAAGGAAACATTCAGTCTCTCGGCTGTATTAGCCACGTGTCAAATGTTCAACAGCCATGTGTGACCAGTGCCTACCCTAGAAGACACACCGATAGAAAACATTTCTGCAGAAAGCTCTATTGGAGAGCTCTGATTATGGTGGGCACTTCCATGTTGGAGCTTTCTAGAGACTTTTAGTTAAAATGTAAATAGTGTTAAGTTATGGAAATAAATTATCGTTTGGTAGAAGTCAGCCTACGAGATCATTGACAGGGGTCGGGGGTGATAGTGAGGGGTAAGTAAAGCGAACCAGACATCTATTAACATGAGGGACAGGGACATAAACTTAGGTTTATTCCTTACAAGCCAGCGTGCAATAGAGTTGGAAATGAAACCCTGGGCTCTAGGACTCCAAAATCCGTAATCTGAGCCGTCTGCCCACACCTGTGTGAGAAGAATGTAGAAGCACCCGGACTGGAAGAGCAGAGTACCTCAGCATGTGGTGTGGTTTGGGAAGGATAAGAGAGGTATGCTCTGCAGATGGCTAGAGGTATTAAGTTAAATTTCTAGAGAGAGAAACAATAAGATGCATAAATACATGATGAAAAGGAAGGCAGAATAAAACAACCCAATGATCAGATTAACCCGCCCCACAATTTTGTTTTGTCTAAGAGCTCATGAGACAAGCTACCAGGCTATTCTGGCAAGTACCTGGGATCAAATTCAAACTCAGTTTTACACTCTACTAGCTTTGAATCTTGAACATATAGCATCGTCTCTTCCTGATCATGGCATTGGAGCAACCATGATAAACTCATATCACCGACCCAACAGCAGCAAAGATTAAAAACCAGGCAGGACTTGGGTACCTTGAGGGAGATCACTCGTGTGTTAAACTGGAGAGAGCATAAAGAAATGGAGCTTGAGCAAGTTCAAGATCAAAAACAAGTAGGAGAAAAGGATAAAGGGAGTCAATGTAACTCTTTTCTACCTGCTATGAGAAAGCAACAAAGTTATTATTAACATGAAAGGAAAACAGTGTCAGATTTACATAAATTTTCTGAGCATTAGTTTTCTTTCACTCTACACTGGGGACTATGCTTTGTGGACATTTAGCCTTCACCGAGAAAATACCCACTTTTCTGTCGGTCAAAAGACATGGGGATGAAACAAGGTTATTATCAGAATGCCCCAGTTTACCCTTCTCCCTGTCTATTAAAGAATTCTGGATGAGCCCATGAAATATCTCCCCACCCCTATGATTTCCAGTTGCTAGGCACTCGGCAGCTTCACAGTCTAATAATCTGGATTTGACTGCAGAAACCATACAAAACAGGAAGAGAAGGGAGGACCAGGGTAAAGACCCTGGGCTGGGTAGAAGTCCAGCCAGAGAAGGACTGAAATATGAGGCATGATGACATATGATAGAATTTGATAATAGAAAAAAAGAGATATTAAGAAGTTTATCTACCAAATTTAGGTAAAATATTGACTTATCTATTTTTTTTTGTTGTTATTGACTGTGTTCTTTTGACCCTGGCGCTCTTCTGAGATGGTGAAAAGGCAGGTAAAGCAACTTTTTAAGCAGCATGTCAGCCAACGTCACTAAAGCATGTCATTTTCCCACAGCCGAGAATCATTATTTTCTTAGGTTCTTCTACTTTCACTCTGCCTCTTCTCCAGCATTTTGCTTAAGTTTCCTTTGTAAGAACAAAACAAAGCCACAATGGCATGTGTGTGGTAAATGGTTAATCAGGTTTACTGACTAGTTAAATGGCTGAAATATGAGTTTTAAGATCTTGTCTCAGCAAAATTACAAATGAGTTCAAGTTTTGTACTGTCTGAGTAGCTGGTACCTTAATAAAATGCTTGGTTAAACCAGTGAAAGTCAGGGAAATACTATGTTAACAGCCAACCACATCATGGGGCCCTCACAAGTTACAATGAACTAGAGTAAGTCAAAGTCCAATGCAAGCTTTAAATTGCCTATGCAAATGTAGGCTTTTATGGTTAAATAGAAAGTAATTGCAACTTTACCTTAATGAACATATCAGCAAATATGTGTTGAGTGCTTGAATTAGCATATATGTCATAAAAATAAACAATGTGTTAACTGCCTAATTATGCCCAGCTCTATTCTTGCATCTCAGCAAAGGCTCCTTCTGGCTTGTCCTTCCATAAAAATTATACACTGGCGTAAAATATTTGCTATGTAGGAATAATGGGTATTATGAGATAATGTGGGCTTTAGGTCCAGACTTTCCCTCATTGGTGTACCCATTCATTTCACAAATTTTTATTGAGACTCCAGAGTCTCATTCACTGAAATGTTTTTGAGATGCCAGGAATGTAAGGAAATAGTAATCAGAGGAAACGATTGAGCTGACATATGAAAATTAGGAATAAATAGGGGAACGGAAGGGGATTTCTTCCCTGCAGAGAGAATACCGTGGACAGTGGACCTGCGGCAGGACCGAGGACGAAAGAAGAAGGAGTGTAGCCCAGAGAGGAGAGATGGATTGTGTGCCAAGGCTGGAGAGAGACACGAGCCTTCTGGGCCAGTGTCTCGTAGGCCACACCAATGATTGGGAACTCATTGAAACAGGGGCACAACCCAGACAGATCAACTGCTGCTGCACTAAGGAAAGAGTAGATGAAAGTCCCTCTGTCCAATGGCTGATGAGGTTGTCTCAGGAAGAGGAGAGTGTAGCTGGTTATAGGAAGGCAGTGGCAAGGGTGGGAGACATGTTTCCAACCAAGTGTTCCTGGATCTGAATTGCATCTTGATGTCCCACATCTTAGCAGAGACACCAAGGCAATTACTTCACATCTCCCAGGCTCCTCATTTCCTCATTTTAAAACTAGAATAAGATTAACTTAAGGATTTGGGGGGATTCAATGAATGAATATATGCATTGTCAATTCTAAAGTTCTATGTGACTTTTAATTAGGCCAGATGCTTTAGAATTGCATTTTTAGTCTGGTATTGAAAGACAACAAATTGATAGAGACTGATTGTACCCCACGAAGAATCCAGTTGCTCCAAATTGAAGCCAATGAAATCACAGGATCCCCTTGTCCTCTATAGCTCTTCTTCCAGCTCCTTCCACTCCAGCCACACTGGCCTCCTGGAGGCATCTGTCATTATTCATACTGAGGTATAAAGTGCTCCTTAGCACCAACAACCCTAGCCAATTTCTCCACACATGGCTCAACGTTGTCTTTTTTGTGTAGCACTCACCACTTTTTAATGCATACCTTGTGATTTATACAAGGTGTCCAGAAAAAGTCCCACCATTGTTAGTATAACGAGACGCTTTGTGTGACATTAATGTAACCTGGCAGCCAAGGAGAGTGGACTGGAATGCGCATGTGTGAACAATGATGACTTTACTGTACCAGTCAGTGGGGGCAGTAGACGCCATTGAGGGAACATGTGTACTGAGGGCCATCACATTTGAAGTGACTGAGCGAGTAGAGCAACAAAGCTGCATCAAACTTTGTGTCAAGCTTGAACATTCCTCAGTGGAAACTATTGGGATGATTCAGAAGACGGTGGCTATGGGCAACTGGTGATTGGCAGCTTCATCACAGCAATGCACTCACACATGCATCACGACTGTCTCGAGCAGAGTTTTTTGATAAAACATCAAATCACCCCGGTGACTCAACCCCTCTACAGCCCAGATTTGGAGTTCTGCAACTTCTGGCTTTCCCAAAACTAAAATCACCTTTGAAAGGGTACAGATTTCAGACTGTCAATGAGATTGAGGAAAATACTATGGGGCAGCTGATGGCAATTGGGAGAACTGTGTAAGGTCCCAAGGTGCCTACTTTGAAGGGGACCGAGGTGTCATTGTCCTTATGTACAATGTTTGTTGTATCTTCCTCAATAAATGTCTCTATTTTTCATACTACATGGCTAGGTACCTTCTGGACAGACCTCGTATATGTCTTATGAAACCTGTCTCCCCATAAGACTGTAAGCTCTGCGAGACAAAGGAAATTTGAATGTTTTGTTCACTGATGTATTGGGTAGAACAATGGTTGGCCCATAGAAGACATTCAGCAAATGATTCTTGGATAGATTTGAGAGGATTGCACTTCAAATGTCATGTTCTGGCACCAACACATGACAACCCATCCTCTTATGCTGCTCCTCAGTGACATCCATCAAACTCATAGATGGCCAACTTGTACATCTCACAATGAGACGTTACAGAGGCAAGGAAAACAGACATGGTATAGAAAATTCTAATTTTCAGTGTCTAATGAAAAAATAACCTGGAAGTTAACATCATCCAAATCTCATTTCAGGTATTAGTAGGAAATTGAAAAAGTCATAAAAGAAAATGTTCAGAGACTGATGAAAATATTGACAATAGATATTGAGGGAATATGAAGGAAAAAAAAACATGCTCCATGAATATTGTCTCCCTTTTAAGGATTTGTTCAATGAACTTAGGAACGGGTTCAATAACTGCCTGAAAACGTCTTGGCACATTCTAATGGCATCTTACTCATGCAACCTCATTCCTTACGACATGCGCATCCTGGAGCATCTGCTCGGGGTGCCTTTTTTTGACCACACTTGTTGAAAATAACTTCCCACGTTGCCCCCCATCTCTCTAAAACCTTTATCCAGGTTTATTTTTCTTCATAGCCTTATAATTTCTTGAAATATATAATGTTGTATTTGTTTACTTGTGGTTATGTGTCCTTCAGTGAAGGATAAGCTCTAGCAAGTCCAGACCTGTGTCTGCCTTGTTCTTTGTTGTGTCCCCAACACCTCAGCAGGCACTGGCCCATAGCAGGCGCTCGATAAACATAAGGTCAAGAATAAAAAGCATGTTTCTCTCTTTCATGGAGGAGGGGGAAGGAAGGGAGGGCCAGCTGGGCAATGCCTCTATATTCCATTCCAACAAAGTCAAACTCTGGATTTAAAGCCTTTCGTCATTTCATTCAACAACTCACTGATGCATACATGGAGGTTGAGGATAATGAGATGTGGTTTTGCCTTTCGGGAAGCTTATAATTTAGTGGTGAGGAAAGGTAAAATTAGTAACAGTAGCTTAGGATAGGTCAAATGCATGCTGAAGCTACAGTCCCAGCTATAAACTGAGCCAAAGTGGGGCTGTCTCCTAGGGCTGACATAGACTGAAGGACTGAGGGTCAGTTGTTCCTACTTTCTTTAACTTCTACTGCCTCTCTGTGAGTTGTAATCCACTTGTTTGCTCTTCCATGAAAACCATTTTGCTCTGTCTCATTCTCAAAAGCACTGGTCTTGGCATCCATACCAACTAACACACATTTCTAGTCTCTTTATTAAAGCACAGGCATTCCCATCTTACAAATTTAACCTTTACCAAACATTCACCTTCCTCCGGGAGCCCACCTGAATAAACTTCTCCTTACTCTAGCTATACTGACTCAGCTAAAAAATGTTCAGTATATCTGGTCCATATAGGCTCTCTACTTTGACTGTAAGTTGAATTGGCTAAAAAGACAGACATACAACTAATTATGACACAAGACAGCATTAAGAATTATAATACAGCTCTGTAGGGGAAAAAAGAAGAAAAAGAAACGAGCTATTCTCTAAAGAAGCAACATCGGGGCTAAGATTTGAAGGGCTGATAGGTTTCACCTGGCCAGGAAGGGCGACAGGAACATAGGGAACAAGGAAGAACGTGGATATGAAAATGTATTACAAAGCACGACTTGTTCAGTGAAGCTGATCAATAGTATAAGGAGCACTAATAAATTGGCTTAGTGATATATTTTGGAGTTTTATTGGGGGAAAAACCTTCAGATGTCTTGCTAAGGAGTTTAAACTGTGCGATAGGTACAGGGAGAAGTGTTTAAGAGAGGGAAGTGATATAATCAATTCTGGTTTTGGACAAATAACTCTGCAGGAGAGGAGCAGGGTAGGGAGAGATTAGAAACACATTCATCACCCCAGGGAAGATAACTTTTATAACATTTTTAAACGATTGTCCAGAATGCTTTGATGTAAAAATCAAAAAGCTATTTTAAGGAGTGGCATTTTAGATGACTGTAATCTTTAGGTTGGTTCCCTTAATCTCTTTCAAGACCAGCATTATTTTACTTTTGCTATCATTTTGAAGGATTGTTTTCAACACTTTTAACTTGTTAAAATATTTTCCAGTTATGCCCAACGTTGAATTTTATGCTTTCTGGGCTATAAATTTCTAGAATTACAACAGTAATAAGGGTGCACTGGTATAAAAGAAGGCAGGAAAAACATAATGCTACTTGAAAATTTCCTACATACCAAGTGTTTAAAAAAGAAAGAAACACTCTTTTCTTTTCACAAGGACCCTGTGAAGAATGCATCATTATTTCCATTTACCAGTTATGAACATTGGAAGAAAGAGTTTGAGGAAAGTGTCGGATATCCCACAGCTATACAGTGACAGAGAGGTTTAGCTGACTCCCAAACACGTTGATTTCCATTATACTATTTTCCATTATATAAGTATGAATTGAGGGCCTACTATGTGCCTTTCATGGGTACTAGACTTGGACAACATACCATAACTATGCTAGTTATTCTTCATTTTCGACATTCTGTACAAAAAAAAAAAAAATTCTCCACTCTGAGCTACTATACTCAAGAAGCTGACTCTTGAGGCTACCTCATCAGGATCCTTTACTCTCTACTTACATGTTGGGGGCTGTCATCGGCGGCCATGGGTAAGAACTTGGGGAGCAGGAGAATGGATTTCCTACACCGACTCCCTCCCCACTTTGTAGTGGTATTTTTGTCTCTAACTGTGTTCCTCAGCACCCATAGGTCCTACCAGGCAGCTGTCTTCTGAGGTCAGCTCTCTCGTCAGCCTCTGATAAAACCATTTCCTCTTTTTGCCTCTTCAGTTCTAAAGGTGGTATCGGCTCCCCACTATTGTCAGTCCTATAAGGCACTTCCCTGATCCTTCCATTCCTTTAACTTTGCTCACAACTCAGTACGCCCTTCATTAAACTCCAGCTAAACTCGTTGTCAGCTTTCATTCTGGGGCCCTGAGCAATTCTGTCACCTCCCACTAGATTGTAAGCTGCATGAAAACAGGGACTATGACTCCCATTTGTCGGTTCATTCTCATCCTTTCAACTCGCTATCGAAAGGATTGTGGTTGCACAGAGCCTGACGACCTGATGAAAATGTGTCCCATTGGTTAAATTTCGTGTTCAGATATAAACTATTTGCCTACTTTGCTCCAGTCTCTAGGGTTTTTCGATCTATTTTGTCCAGCTGTATTTGTGCCCAGATCTATTTTTTCAACACTGTCTATTTATAGATCATTTAATATTCCAATGTACAATAACTCTACTTAGTTGAAGTGGGTAGGAAATGGGATAGTCTGATAAAGTGTAAGTGTAAACAGCCTATTGTGACAGAATACTTGCAAACTTGTTCAGTTTCTGTCACTTCATCCCAGTTTCCACTGGGGCGTGTCCTTCAAACTTTCTGAGCCTGACTTTTTGCGTTTGTAGAAAAGAAACAGTATGACACTAATATATAATTATTTCTACTTATCTTTGTGGAAATGGAAAGGCTCTTCTCCCCCTACAGGGACTTCAAGTTATTTCCCCATGCGCCTCAGGCTTGCAAAGCGACCGAGATTCTCTGAGCCAACACACTCCCCACACCAAGTGTGTGTTCTCAAGTGTTTGCCGGCCCCAGCTCTCCGAGGGGAGACCCTCACCCCAGCCATCTGTTCGGAGCCTTCGGGCCTTGACTGAGCAGTGCAAACAGATGGGCCGACTGGAAAGGCGCCGAGACACTGGCAGGACCAGCTTCTGGATCTTGGGTGCTCTCTTTGAGAAAGGAGAATTTTCTAGATGATAGTAACAGTGATGGCAGTAAGGATGGTGTCAAGGAGAAGCAGCCTCGTTAAAAGCCGCCTCTCACCCATGTACAAGCTGTGCAAAAGCCTGCAGCCTACAAGGCAGCCCCAAACCCAAAGCTTCATGGAAAGGAGTTGTGAGCATTTGAGATTATGAACATTTGTGGCAGTAGATGGAAGTATTGCCAAATCTAGTTTATTAGTGTGTGTGTTCATCTTATATATATGTATATATGTGTATATAGAGAGAGAATATATATTTTTATATAGAGAGAAGAAATGAGAGAATATATTCTATATAAAACTAATATATTTTCTCTCTGTATAAACTAATATATATTCTAGAAAACTATATATTATAGTTTATTAGTATATATAAGTACACACATACATATTTAAAGCAGGACTTATTTATTAAAAAATTATGTGGAAGTTCAGTACAATGTAATCTCTTTATTAAAACCTTGACTTTGGAAGATTGGCAAAGGACGTCAATGTAAAAATGTTTACTATTGACTAACTCTCAAACAAGAATCTAGAAGGACATGATGGTTAGATACTAATAATAATAACAGCTAATATTTATAAATCATTTATAGTGTGTCCAGTTATGCTGTAAGCTGTGACCCACCCCCTGTGTTTGTAAAGAAAGCGTCTTTGGAAAACAGCCACATGCGTTTGCTCACTTATCATCTGTGGCTGCTTTCCCTGCTACAAAAGCAGGCTTGAGTGGTTCTGGCAGAGATGGGGTGACCTGCAAAGCTGAAAATATTTGCTCTCTGGCCATTTAAGGGAAAGTTTGCTGACCCCTGAGTACCTCACATATTTTATCTTACTTACTTCTTTCATCCATTTATCAAGTATGTAGTATTTTTATCTTCATTTTATAGATGAGAAAACTGAGAAATGAAAGAGTTAATTAGCCTGAAATCTTATAGCTAGTCAGTGATTCTTTCTCAGAGAGTCTGAAGCTAGCACTGGCTTTGCCTATTATAACCCATTCAGAACCTAGGAAATAGTGGAGAATTGTAAGTGGTTCTCTACTCCATCCACCCAGCCCGTCAGCTCCTAGGGAGGCACAGAGAGCCTTTAGCTTTAGCTGGCATGGCCCAAACTGCACCCATCTCTGAGTGCCTCCTCCCTTCAACTCCTCCCTTGCCCCGCTCTTGCCTCCTAAACCCTTCTCCCAATTTTCCTTTACTCCCCGATGCTCTGCCACATTGCTTGTCCTCCTTGGTCTCAGGAATCTTTCCATTCCATTAGGCATTTCCCTGGGTGCAGCCAAGAGCATTTGAGTTGCATACAGGTGGAGAAAAAAAGGAAGAGAATATTCTTTTGCAAAGTCAAGCATCCATCAGACAATTGGACCCTTACGGGTTTTTTTCTCTGCTTTATGGTGTTAAGCTATAAGAGTTTCAGTTTCCTTTCTATGCTTTGAGTTGTAGTACAAAAGACCTCCTTCCTTTTGTTCCAATTTACAGTGTGCCTGGCCAACAAAGGAATGAATTGGGAAAGTTTAGGACCCAAATAGGAAATAGAAGTAGGAAAACTCCTTATCTTGTGACAATGTGAAATAAATAAATTTAAATAAATATCCTGTTCTTTTAACATTGGGGTGAGGTGGAATGGAACTGAGCCTCATATGCTCAGCCCCCAACTAATAACTGAGGCCATTATCCAGAATGCTGGCACCCCAGAATACAGCTCTAAAAACAACTGCTTGGGATTCTTCAGACGTAACATACATGAAGCTCCTAGTTATGGTGATGGGAATGTAGATGTTGTCGAGACATTACAGTGTTACTGAAACACAGATGATGGTGATGTTGACGGTGATTATGCTTGGAGCTCCCAGATTGCAGAATTTCCCACCAGAGCACATCAGCAGCTCCTCAGGGGTACACTCTCCAGAGAGAGGGGTTCTCAAGGATGTAGAACTGATCGTTGCAATAGACTCTGAGCCGGTTGCCTTCCTGAGGCTTTTCTTCACACATCTACAAGAGACATTGCTGATGGAATGAACTTTCTAACAGTTAACGGGATCAAGACACCTCCAGGCTTCAGCCCCAATCCCGGGCTCCCCATTAGCATCCGGGCACGACAGGGTGGCCGTTCTAGTGCATGAACTGGAGAGCCTTCTAGAGGCTTGTTTCTGTCTTTTCAGCATTATCTGTTTCCATTAAATATTCATCTCTTGAACTTGACAATCTGTTAAACCCTCATTTATTTGTCATTTCAAGCATGCACTCTTTGGTTTCACTCCTGAATGCATTCATTCTACACGCTGTTTTCTGATTCTCAAACACTCATTTCTATCATGCAAGCTTCCCTTGTCCGCATGGAAAATTACAATTAAACTTTAAAACTTATTCCAAAACTGTCTTTTCTAAGAAGCTCTTTATTTAAAAAAAAGAAATCAGTCCCTTTGAAAGAACCATTTCTGCTCTGTACTATTTTAATACTTTGTATTATTAAGTATAGCATAATATATATTTATTTTTTAGATGTCTGTTCTCCTTAATAGTCAATGAACTTTTAGGGGGTAGAGTTTTATGTATGACAAGACTGGAAACAGTTGTTGGGCTAAACTTTAGAGCATCTCTCCATCAGGTATTTATCTAGTGATTGTGTCAATTACAGCAGCACCGAATCCCTGCTCCCACGTGGAGTTGTCTGAGCTTGCATAGCATGAAGACTAGGTGTATAAAAACATTGTCAGAGGATTAAGTGATGATCTCTTCTTGATAAAATTATAATCTATTTTCTTTTCTTTTTTAAAAAAGATTTTATTTACTTATTTTTAGGGAGAGGGGAAGGGAGGAAGAAAGAGAAGGAGAGAAACATCCATGTGTGGTTGCCTCTGCCCCCACTGGGGACCTGGCCTGCAACCCAGGCATGTGCCCTGGCTTGAAATTGAACAAGCGACCCTTTGATTCACAGCCCGCACTCAATCCACTGAGCTACACCAGCCACGGCTTATTTTCATTTTTATGGTTTCCTGAGTGGTTTTTGGTCTGATTTTATGCAATGAATATATATCACTTTTATATCAGAGAAAAGAATTAGTTCTAAGTTTATCCCTTCTAGGGATGTTTTTCTCTAGAAAAAAATGTGTATTTTGTGTTACAGATATTAGGGCACACACTAGTGGGTGACTAGCCTAACAGATATCAATGATCATTGACATCAATTAAGATATCAATGGCTATCTGCTGCAGTAATTATTTCCCTCCACTTCCTCCTGCCTTGAGCACAAATTTGATGCCTGGAGCTATGGCAGCCATATTGAAACAATGAGTTGCAAAAATGTAAAAAACAGAAATCAAATTCTAAGGTCAGGGGAGAGGAAAGGTAGAGCTGGAGTCTTTGCTGTCCCTTAGCCACTGCGCCAGGACCGATTTTCTACCTCCTGTTGTTCTATTACATTGGGAAAATATCTGTATCATTCAACATACTATTATTAGTTGCATTTTTGAACTTTTAGTCATAAATATTTCTCACAGATACACATATATATGACAACTATTACACAAAAACATCTTAACAGTATCACTATAAAAATTTAAAAGTTAGAAAAGTGTAATATCCCACATTAAAAAATCAGTTTTTAAAATTATGGAACCAATAATCAGCTTTTAAAAATAAAGTCTTAGAAGACTTTTAATAGCTTAAATAATTATGTATGGTATATTATTAACTTTGAAAAAGTTGATTATTAAATGATACAGAAAATCTCAGTTTCGTTGAAAAGTATATGCATATGCATAGTAAAAAAAGTCACATCATACAGTGTTAATTGTCTTTGTTTCTGGTAATTGGACCACAGTGATCTGTATTTTATTCGTTTATGAATTTTCACAGTTTCTAAATGTCCTTTAGTGTACATAGATTATTTGTCTTAATTGAATTAGAAAAACTCAATTAAGAAAAATAATATTAAATGTTAGTTATAAAGTAAAACATACCAGAGAACTGATATCTGGAACGTGGAGAAATCTGCCCTGAGGCAAGTATTAGGTGAGTTAAATGGCAATTGGGGAAAAATGTAAATCGTATTAAAATATCCTGCCTTTTACTAGATTTGTCTCTGTGCCCACATTGATTAATACAGTCAGCCAATGACACTTCAGAAGAATAATGGGTATTGGCTAGGCAAAGAACGATGGACGCTTCCATTTGCTGTTGAATTAAAAGCAAGTTAAAAATCCATTAACAGTGAAATGGAATCTTACCGTGCTTTTACTCTTCTTCACAATCCTGTCTGAATAATTCAGAGAATGGGCAAAAAGCCCAGATAAATGCACTGTTTTTATTTTCTCTTTGAGCCTCTCTACCTCAGCTGTTTGGTTTCCTAAAAGGCTATCTCCATGGCTGCCCATTTCAAAGTGCCATTGGGATCAGCAACCTGGAAACCCTTATTTCAGGACCCAAAGTGTTTTGTAGAAAGAGGCAAAATGGTAACCTTGGTCTTAAGACAATGAAACAGCAACTGTAGAGAGTAACTAGAAGGTTTAAATGTCAAGTATAGTATTTTGTTCTCCTGTGCCACTTAGAAGTTATTTGAACCAGGAAAAATCATTTCATCTCTCTGGGCTCCAGTTTCCACATCTGTGAAACGGCTTTGCCACTTCCTCCCAGTGTTTCAAGACAGTACTGAATGGAAACATGTCCACATGTAATGCACATTACGTCAGTCATCAAGAAAACCAAACATTTTAATGACCTCAACAAAACAAACACTTCACTTTGAAATTCATTAAACCCCCAATTAAACTAGGGTCACGAAAGGGCAGATGCAGAAACGTTGTCCCCGTAACAGGGTTCTGTGAATCAAGTCGGTGGCATTTCCTTTGGCTTTACTGGGTGAGGGGTCATTATGGCTAACTTCAACCACAAAGGTCCCAAGGGGTTGGGTTCCCTCTAAATTATTTTGTAACCTGAAAGGGGATCTGTGTTCTAAGGTTTCCCACTTCATGAGCTATCCAGAGCTGGCTACCTCAAAGTTGTAACTTGTACCCCCTTCATTCTCTAACCCATTTAAATTATATTCTGTTCAAATGTGTTCCTATACAAATGTATGTACACAAAAGTGCTTATATAATTTTATGTGTCAAACACAGCTCTGCTCACAGCACTTTATGCTTGTGAATGTGCTGGAGGAACGCACTGCTTTGTGAAGGTGCGCTTTCACTGCTGGGTGGCAGCTTATGTTGTTGGACAGTCATTTCTCATATTTGGCCAAAATCTGCTTCTTTGTTCTTTGTGTCCTCTTGACCCCTGCCCTGCCATCCACCACGCAGAATAACACTGGATAAGCTCTCCTTTTGACTCCTGGATTTCTGTGTAACCAGTTGTGGGTTTAGATTCATGGTGAACTGCGCACAGACTAGAGTGCCACTCCCCACTTGGGTTACCGGTATCATCGGAGTTAAAGGACTTGCCCTCATCTGCTCCCTTTATCAAGCAAGCAGTGATTGAGAATATTGCAGTGGGGAATTCATAAAACCATGATACACAAAAATAATAGAGAACTTCCATTTTCTTGAATCCGATCACTGTCAAGGTAAAAGAGAGTCTCAAGGCGTTATTTCTTCAACTCCTGTTGCTCTAATGTCATCAGCTACCCATACCCAGGTGTAATCTTCATTCCCGCATTTATTCATTCAATAAATATTTATCAGGCATATATGCCAGGTGCAAGACAGAGTGTGAAGTGCTTTGAGGTATAAAACAATAAATCAGGCATGAGCACCTAACATCAAGATTAAAAAAAAAAAAAATCAAGCATCCACTTACTTAGTATATATGAAACCAGCACCCAAGCAATCGATTTTTGATGTTGTTATTTGGTTCATTTGTTTGTCTGTTGCCTCCATGCAGCTCCTCGATGCTTTGTAGATACGACTAGCAGAGGTGCAATTCCTGGAAACATCTTTTCTAGCACAGTGCCCGGGAAGGATAGATAGCACGCCAGCTATTTATTGAAAGGCCCAAGAAGAAGCTCTCTCTCTTGCTCCTGAAAGGTTTCCTATGATGGTTCAATGAAAATTAGTGTTTCTTCCCCAGAACTAGTTTTAATCTTTATTTGCTTCCGGTCTAAAATGAGCTTTGAGAATGTAAGTGGAAACACTTTTATAGAAAGTTCCAAGCATAGGGGGAAAAAAAAAAAAAACTCTTAAGGCACAGCAAGATGGTAAAAAGAGGCAAAGAAAAGGGGGTGGGAGCAAAAGGAAATGTAATTGTTTACATTAGCATGTTCTGTGCCTACCAATGGCGCGTATACTGCCAAATAGACAATGATAGCGTAGTCTTTAAAGTCTACTGGTGCTAAGATTCATGTGAAAACACTGACCACAAAAGACACTCATGGAACTAGCACATCTCTTTTTAAATTTCAGAGGACAGCCTATGTGCTATCTGGGGGCAGATAGTTTGACAGGGCAATGCGCGTGGTGTGAGGGCACACCGCTTTCATGGCCTCCAGTCTGTACTAAAGAGAGACCATCGCCTCTTGTTCTGGGGGAAGGTGCACATCACTACTGCCTCCTAAGCACCAGTCACTTGTATTTCCTTTGCAGAGCTATGAGTCTGTTACTTTTGCTCTTTTCCCTAGGAAAGGATTGTATTCCCAGGTCTGGCCACATCCAGCCCCGCTCCAGGCCCACCTATCAGTTTGATAAGTTTGATCCCCAAAGCCTAGAGGCGTGATGAAATGGGAGTGGCAGTGCAGAAAACACTGTAGCTGTTGCAGGAAAATCCACCAAAGAACACAATGTAAGTGAATTTATTTTCATGTAGGAAAAGCGGTTGTTCTGTGCAAGTATTTGATGACATTAACACATGCTTGGTCCAAAGATAAGGACTGAGCACTAGAGGAGACAGGAAGGTCAAGGGCAGTGGAAAGTTGTGCTTGGTTGGCCTCCAGCCTCTCTTTCCCTCATGAACCTATGCCAGGGCCCAAGGGAAGAAGATACTGTAACGAGAAAGAATAAGAGCTTCCGTAAGACTTGAAGGACGCCAAGGCGGGGCTTCTTGGTGCTGTATGTTTGTGGACACCAGAAATACATTTGAGAGAAACCCTTTAAGCACTTCTTGAACTTGTGGGTAGACGATATACAAAACAGTAGACATTTGACCTCTGAATTCAGCCAGACCTAGGTCTGAATTAAAGACCCTGGTTTTTACCTTATGGCTGCGTTACCTAGAGCATTTTACTCTGTGCTGCACCTCATTTTCCTCCTCTAGGAAATGGCATCACAGTCAGGATTACCTGTGTGAGGCAGAAAGGAGTTTTTCTTTATCATTTTCTCATTTTCAAATCTATGATGACAAAAATCATTTCACCCCAAGTCTCAGCTTTGAAAATAATAGTTATTCTGAAACTTTTAGTTTAGAAACAAAACGCAGACTGATGTTAGGGAAATTCGGTGATTTATAGTGCACTTAGTTCATCATTGTGAACGGGTTATGTGGCAGAGGGTCGTTTGTATGTAAGCCATCTTCCGCATTCCAAGCACTGAACAGATGTGAACTGCTGGGTGCCTTCCAGATGCAAATGGCATCTGGCATTGCAGCCACTTCCACTGCGGTTTATCTGTTCTACCAATACTCGTGGAGATAGTGAACAAGGCAAAAACGCACCCCTCCTAAAATTAAGACTCGAATTTTAGAAGGGTTCTTCGTGACTTTAAATCTGATGAAATTGGAATACATTGCAATAAAAATTCAAAAAATGTCTACCCAGTCTTCAGCAAATATGCTCATGTGCAAAGTATGCCTCACAGAACATTGGAAGAACGTTCTCTCATCTCAGGTTGTTGTCCTGATGAAGACACTCAGGTTTCTACTGAATTAAAATGAGGCATTGATTTTTTCCCATCAATCATCTTTTCTGTGTCTTCCACCCCCAATGAATACGGCAGAGCAGGGAATGTCAAGAGTCGGGGAAGAGGACTTGGAAGTATGATCCTCAATGGTAAACAATGAAGGCAAATACAAAAGATACATAGAAGCAGTGCATTTTGGAGATGAGACAGAACATGTCACATGTCCAGTAGAGATACTAAGGTTCCCTGTTCAATACAAGAGATCAATGTTACCTGAATATCTTACAGAAGTCAGGAAATGGGTTAGGAGCCTTGCCCGTCACTCCAGCTGTGTATTGGAGATGGGACTCCAGCATTAGATGAATGGGTAGCAGAGTTAAGAGAAATCCATACATTATTGGCAAATACCCAGTCTGGAGACATCTTACTTCCTTCAAGGCTGAGTAAAGAGAACTTTAAAAAATGGACATAAAGAAATTACAGGAGAGGAAAATATAAAAACATGTTTTGAAAGTGATATATTGTAATCCAAAAGAAAATTTTTTAATTGAATATTTGAGCAAATAGACCAAGAAAAAAGAAATATCCATTAAATCGGAGGAGAAATGGGATAAAGTAAAAGAATGGAATGAAAGCAAAGTTGAATAAGTTGGAAAAAATGCAGAAATACCAAAATTATAGAAGCAAAATTACAGGCCACAGCGGATGCAAATGGAGGTGAAAATATAAAAATGTGGAAAATCAAATACAGATGGTGGAGGAAAATCTGAGAAAACAAAGACGTGAAAATAAACAGAGGGAACAGGAGAGGAGATGGCCACTCGAGACTAGCGAAGAGAATAATCTGCCAGTATCCGGATAATTGCTGTACCTGAGAAAGGAAATTTACATGCAACAAAAGTGGTGACAGTCTCGAAGCGAAGAGATCTCTGAGCTAAGGGCTAAGGATGCACATGGAAACTAGTGTATGCTAAGCACAATCAAAGAGCCATGCATTAGACACATCCTGGTAGAAACATGTATTTCGCATTTGGAAAAAAACTCTACAAACAGCTAGACAGAAAAAAATAAAAAGGTTTCTTCCCACAGGGACAAAAAGTAAACTACCTTCTTTTTATAATACGATAGTCTTTTAATAGGGCACTGATCTATAAAATATAAGCTAAATACTACTAAGGAAATTCAACCGTGAATAAAAGATCAGGTTTGGGGACTTAGTGAAATTAACTACTATGCAAAGCGAAGTTCATGAGTCAAATGCTTATTTCACCCTGAAGGAAAAAATACATACATAGATTGTTTTTGTTTCGATCTTATGACACATGCAAGCAGTTTTAAGACAGCCCCTGCGGCCTCTCATGCTACTAAGCTGCAGTGTACTTGACTTTAATTAAAATTTCCTTTTTCTTCCTCATCTGTATTTCAGAGATGACTTGCTTACATCTTTTTATTGAGTCCATATAATCTTGAGCGTCTCCATGCATAAACAGAAAGCAAATGCCTCTCGTAACAGTTCGCCTGGGACTCTTCCACCAAAGCGTGTTAATAAATTTGGAGACCATGAATGTCTTTAAAACATTTATTAAGTTTTTTCCTTATGTTTGGGATCTTTATGGACAGCGTGTCGAATCCTATCTACTCCTTGTTCCCCACAGCTACCAATCTTCCCCAAACTGGACGAATGTTCACTTTTTGGTTGATTGTCAGACTGTGCTGTCTCAATTCATTGTGTGTTTTCTCCGTCTCCTAGTTTTTTCGTGGGCAACACTTTAACTGAATTCCATCAAGTAATTGCTCAAAGAACAGGCTGCATAATTCCCAGGGTTAATGAGAGAAGGCAAGGTCTCTTTAGAGTTCTGCCTTCTAGCATCTTTTCATCTTACTACAGAGACTATTTTCTTTGGGAGAGAATGCTGTGTGCAGATTTCTTCCCCTGCTCAAAGTCCTGAATTGAAGTGGCCCTTTCCTTGCGTTAATGCACTGTGCTGGGAGAAAAATAATAACAATTAGCTTCACAGCATATGTCCTTAATGGTTTGATAAAGGACCACAAGGGGCATCATGAAGAAGAGTACAGAAAAGATTCCTTCTTATTAAGCTTAGCAGGGGAGGAGGTTTAGGATATTCATTTCCATAGATAAACAAACAAGGCAAAGCAAAGGAACATCTGCTGGGAAGGGCTCCTCCAACATGTAGCAGATGTGTTTCAACAACAAAGCATATCCTAGAAGCATTTTAGGGTTTAATTATTTAGTTATTTCATTGAGCTGAGGAGCAAGGGGGTGGGGATGGATGGAGGAGGCATATTGTAAATTTACTGAGCCTGGAAATTCAATTTTGAATGCAGTTTAAGCCTTCACATGCTCAAGTTTCTCTCAGAACATATGCTAACTGCTTTTTGATACAAAGACCCGATAGGACCTGTGTTACGGGGTTCCCACTGCCTGTGTTAGGGGGTATTACTCTGAATCATCCTCTCGGCTCCATCCCCCCAACCATGCCCTCAGCTTTCCACTGTGTTATTGCAACAACTTCCAAATGTGTCTGTCTGCCTTCAGTTTCACCCTTCTCAAAAGTGTTGCCCATGCAACAGTCTTTCTAAAATGCACATCTCATCACTGGAGCTGTAAAACAAAAAGGGAGGGACATGGCGTGAGAGATTAGGGAAGGATTGGTCCGAAGCAAAAGAAAATTGATCTAGGACAGGAGAAAGGAGGAAAATAAAGTAGCAACAGCAGAATGTGTCCAGACATTAGCCCAAGGGTTCAGAAGAGAACAGTTGAGTCATGTGCAATGCATGGAATTGAGCCTTCCTGGGCGGTGCCTTCTCCCAGGAAGACACAGGTTCTACAGGAGCATGTGAGTAAAAAGGGTATGCAAGGCAAGTCTGTGTGTGGTTGCTGGAAAGGCTGGTCAGCTGGAGAACAAAGTACCTTATTACAGTGGCCCAGCAGAAGCCAGAGCAACCTCCTCTGGATTCCTTTTCACCGTCCTCCATTGCCCACAGTGTAAAGAACTGCCATGTGGTTTACCAGAACTCCCAGTTCTCTGTTTCAAGACTCTTCCTCCAAGTTTCTCTGGTGTATTTGACACTCCAGCAAGCATTTGCAGTTTTCATTTCCCCAAAGAGCTATTTCTATGATTTTGTAAGTCTTCCCTTCTCAAGATAGACCATAATGTGAATTTCAATCTCTTTTTCTTTCTGAGGAGTTCCCTGCTCACCTTTACACTGATCTTTGTCAATAAAAGTCCCCGCAATCAGCTTTCATAAGGCCCAGGCTTCCACTCTATGTTTAGCAGCTATCATTTCATTTTGTAATCTTTTCCTCCAATAGGATACAAATTTTGGAGGTCATAATATGCTCAATTTACGTGAATTGAATGTATGAAAGGCATGGTCAGTATTCTGTAGTATTATTACATGCTGTGTACATAGCAGGGGGATTGAGTGGGGCAGCCGAGGATATTCAGGGACATCCCTTCTCTTCTAACTTATCAGAGTAACAACTGTGGCCAAAAGCAAAGTAGGTGGAAGATTAGAAAAGTGGCAAAAATGCTCCATCATTTTAATTTCTTTTTTTAAAAGATTTTTTATTTACTTATTTTTAGAGAGGGGAAGGGAGGGAGAAAGAGAGGGAGAGAAACATTGATGTGTGGTTGCCTCTCTCATGGCTCCTACTGAGGACCTGTCCCGCAACCAAGGCATGTTCCTCGCCTGGGGATCGAACCAGTGACCCTTTGGTTCACAGGTTGGCACTCAATCCCCTGTGCTACACCAGCCAGGGCCCATCTTTTTTATTCATTTATGTTTTTCAGTCAATATTTTAGTTATAATGCTTTCGATCTCAACTGTCAAGCAATTCATCTTATCTAAGCAAAAACATCTAAAGTTCAGCTTCAGAGAAGGCTTGATCAAGGACTTGTGATGAGTGATTAGTATTCATCCCTCCCATTGACAGGCTGTGTTTTCTTTCATGTTGACTTCATGCTCAGGCTCCCTGGAGAAGCCCAGGGCAGCTCGGGGTATAGAGCATCCTCACTGTTGGCCAGTCTCGGAGAAGAGCCTGCTTCTCACTTGGCCATCCTAGCATAAGGCTTATTGCCCTGTCCACGCCAGGAGCCCATCCCCTGAGGGTCCCTGTTGCCAAGTGAAAGTGATATTCTTGTCGACCAGACCCAGCCCACGTGTCCATCTCTGTGGCCTACCGCATTCCAAATGCTTAGACAGGTGGGGCAAAGCTGTCACTTACAGGTAGGGAACCGATGTAACTTATTGAACAAACCAGGACATTTCTGAGAGTGAGGAGGGTGCTTCTAACAAACCAGGACACAAGCATAAACTGCACTGTCCAGGCGACCTGTGTGTATCGGCACCATGCCCATACGAAAAACAGGACACTATTATCATGCACCACACATGTATACAATATATACATACCACGTGTGTGTACATGGTACTATATATGTATACATGCATGTATATAGTCACATCTGTCTATATGTGAAGTTATAAGGTGTTTTAAGACTTTTTACATAAAGTCACAGAAAGAACTCTGGACTACTTTAATGAAACATGTTATTAGTTTTACCTCTTCAAACTGGTAGATTACTTTGGGCAAATCTCTTTACTTCTCAGGTTCCTGTTTCCTTATTTTTTGAACCTGGGTGCTTTACTGGGACTTTTTAGCATCCTCTCTGGCTCCAAAGTTCTCGGGGTAGTATTACGATTCCAGGGCAAAGACAAGACAAAACCCAGGTGACTGGGAGGGACTGACTTGAGGCAGGCCAAATCACGTCGTTATAACATTTCTGGCTCCATGCGGCAGATTTGACATTTTCAAAGCCATAACAACAAAATCGATAAAAGCAACAGCTATGTATCAGTGCTTATTATCTGCCAACAGCAGGACTGAGCTTTTTATATGTTATTTCACCTGTCTTCACCCAGCTCAACGAGAGAAGCATCATTACCCCCGTTTTATAGATAAGGAAGCTGTCGCTTTCATCAGTCATTCACCGAATACTTACTGAATGCTTCCTCTATGCCAGACCTTGTCCTAGGTCCTGAGGAAACAGTGATGGATGTGGCAGCATGGGCCTCAGAATTTACAGCAATTACATTCTGTGGAAGTAAAGCCATTAGGAGTTTGCCTAACTCCTATTCACTCACCATTCAAGGGCAAGTCCAGCTCCCAGAGTAGAAGTCTAGGAAAGTAGTTGGCTGTTCAGGGCTCTACCTCTGTGAGTTCACAGACTAGCCTCTGGTGGTGGGCTGGTGGTCATTATTGATCATCAGGCTGGAAGTCAGGAAGGAGACCTGGACATGGGATGAAGAATGTGAGGACAAACTGGAACCTGTTAGCATCCCTGAATCCGTCCCTCACCCCTCCACCTGGTGACGAACTTCAGAGAACAGCGACTGCTGATTCCCTCCCACCTCTCAGTCTCATGCAGACTCTCCTGAGGGCCAGCCTTCACCTGGCTCCATTAGGAAAGACTGTTCTGAGAAATCCAGCTCCCTCTTAGTTAACTTGGCACAGCACAATACCGCCAGAGAGGGGATGGGGTGGGGACGGTGGTGAGTTAAGAGAGACAGACAATAAACAATTTTAAAAATAAATATATCAGTGCCAGCACAGAGGTGATTACAGCGGGAGATTGCGCTATAGTCACTGGTGGCCAGTTCAGATGAGAGTCGGGACACTTTTCAGAGCGGACAGGTGGAAAAGCAGAGATTGAGACTCAGTATGGCTCTGAAGATGGTTATTTTACCATCCACACAAATTCTGTGCAAACTTGAATAATAATAATTTCCTGAGGGTAGAGGTTGTATCTTAAAAATGCCAATTTTTAGACACCTTCCCAGAGCAATGGGATCAGATTCTCAAAGTCCTAGAATCTGTGGTTTTAATAAATACCAGGGGCAGGATTTAGCAGACCTGTTTAGAGAACACTGTACCAGTGCTTAAAAAGAGCAACAGATTCCTGTAGTGGACTGCTCACATATTTCAGCAAAATCCTTGGGTTAGTTTGAGCCATCAGCCTTTCACTTAGCAACGAAACCTGCTAACCCAGTGCACCACAGAGACAACTGTGCAGCTTAGCTATGACTTCAGCTACAACAGAGAAGGCTCCTCTGTTTGCCATTTCGTCTATAACACACAAGTGCCCCACAATGCCCACATCCACACACCGTCTACTTTTCTGATCTAGCATAGACTCTGTGTGTGTGTGTGCGTATTCAGGAAGCAGAATCGACAAAGCCTTTTAACTCCTCGAAGGTACTTGAAAAGCAGTGTTTAGACATTTCAGCAACTCCTTCATACACCTGGGAGAGATGGGGATGAAAATGTGCTTCACTTCTATGGAGGGGCTTTTTCAGGCTTTTCAAGCGCAGCCTGAAAGGCGAAACTTCAACAGCAATAGACATGCATCAACATTAATAAAAACGCTCACTCCCCTCCATGCCGAGGGCTTCCATAGGGGATTAATTGTTTAATATGCACAAAGGACTCTGAGGATGAAAAGACCGACACAAAGGCTGAAAATGAACCCTCACTTTGTTTGCTTTTCTCATCCTGTGGTTGAATCTGCAGGGCCACCGTGTGTTTGAAGCGGCTCCGAGATTATAATAATAATGATGACCACGCTTGGAGCCGGGAGAGCAGAGTGAGCAGGGAAGAAAAATTTAGACTCAGCTATAATTCTAGTAACTGCAAAAAGCAAGGACTTTAGTATTAAACAGAGTCCTGACTCTCTACCCCCTGCCAGCTGCGTGACCTTGGGCCAGTTGCTTACCCTTTGTGAAATTCTATTTCCTTAGCTGAAAAATGGGATAATATATCTACTTGGTTATTGTAAGTTAGAGGTGTTTTAGGAGACTTAGGTGGTGCTTAGCACGTTGCTGGTAGTCGTGCAGCTATAACTATTGTGGCTATTGCCAGTGTTTGAGGAATATTAGTAAATAAGGTTTCCAAGACCTGATGCTGCAGAAGCCAACACTGATCCTAAATAAATTAAAAAATGACAAAAGAGAAGGAGTGAACCAGGCTGACAGGCAAGAAATCTTTTGAATTATTTTTGGGTGTGTGTGTGCACGCACACACGTAATAGCGATCTCTGCAGTTATTTATTCAAGATTAAATAACTTCAAGTCATTTCGTTCATAATTGCTCTATTTTTTTTGCCAATATCCCAACCAATTTCTTTTATATGGCTCTACTGTCACCTGCCGCTCACACCCTCATTGCACTGCTCATCACAGGTGAGGAGTTAAGGACTTCTGTGAATTGTTTGAGCTGCTCTGCATTAAGGGGAGGCTCTCAAAGTATATAGTGTAGCTATAAGATGCTAGGGAAGAGACAGTAGATTTTAAGACCAACTCTCTCTCCACCCCATATCTTCCCACTTTTTCCAAATTGGGAGGACTCCAGGTACTGAGGTGGGAGTTGGCAGGAAGGGGTAGGAGTACCACAGGGTTTCTCTGCTTTGAATTCAACCTAGACTTACTTCAGGTGGGGCTTCACTGGGTGCCACTGCCCAGCTCCTGTTCGCCGTCCCCTTGGGTCTGAGGCTGCTTCTCCAAACTCAAGCAGTAATGACCCTGGCCTGGGCTCCACCTCCTTATAATGATCACAGCAACTCCGTAAACATGGTAGTTATGCACCTACGGGTGTCCAACCATACGGTCACGGAGACATAAAAGAAAATCAAGGATCCCCAATGAGCCCGTTTTCTCAAATTTAAAAAACACTGGTGTGTTGAGCACTGGTTTATAACATAAGCCATCTAGCTTCTCTGATATACGCACATTAGATAACCTGGAATCCTAAAAAGTGCAGAGTCAGAACGAATGCCTGAAAGTTTGTGGCAGGGTCGGTGGCCCCTCCAAAACCAGAAAGGACTTAAGAAGAAGAGTAGGAGCCGAGAGTGTCTCTCTGTTCTTCCTTGTATATTGTCACATTGTAAGAGCAAGGGTGGTGAAGGTAGCTTACAAACTCTTTAAGGAAAATTTCTCTAAGTCCATTTCAGAAAAAAAAATTCCGGGGCCACAATAACTGGATTGGCAGAGGGAGGGAATTGTCACCATTCAAGAGCAACATTGATAATAAATAGCTCACCAAGAGAACTGCCTTTAACATTAATTAGCTCTGTGATGTTAGGAAATTCAATTAAACTTTGCTGGCCTTTTTTTTTCCCCCTTGCTTGTTTGTTTGCTCTTTTTTCCCTCTAATTGAGATAGCAAAAGAACTTTTAATGAGACAACTTACTAAATTTTGACAGGAATTTCTCTGAACATGAATATATTCCTCCAAGGACAAAAGTCACAGTTGTCGCTTCTTAACTTCTCAGTGTCCTTATTTAGGAGTGCGAGTATGCTGAATCTTCACAACCACACGTGTCTGGGAGTGGATCATAGGCAGAGCAATGGCAATAAAGATTCGACTTAAGGGTCCAGAGCATTGTAATAAACTCTGTCTTGGTTTCATAAGAATTGATATCCAGCCCTGGCTGGTGTAGCTCAGTGGATTGAGTGCCAACCTGCAAACCAAAGGGTCACTGGGTCGATTCCCAGTCAGGCCACATGCCTGGGTTGTAGACTGGGCCCCAGTTGGGGGCATGCGAGAGGCAACCACACATTGATGTTTTTCTCCCTCTCTTTCTTTCTTCCTTCTCCTCTCTTTAAAAATAAATAAATAAAATCTTTAAAAAATAATCTATATCCACAGATATGCAAACTGGGGGGTACATAAATCATATCCAGAAATACTTAATCTGGAAATAGTGAATAAGTTCTGTAAGGAATGCCAGAAGAAGCCATCCAGCAGCAACGGAGCACCCAGGAAAAGCCCATCATACCCGCTCATCAGAAGCAACATGTGCAAGGTGAGGGCCCCGGCTAGAAAAAGGAGGACTCAGACTCAGTGGCTTCAGAGGAGGGTTTTACTAGGAATGCAGAAGTGAAGAGAGGGAAACTGAGGCAGAAATCCAGGCAAAGAGGACACAGTGGTGGCAGAGAGGGCAAAAGAGTAAGGAAAGGGGTCACCTCGTGGGAATTTAGGCTCACCCACATTTGGGAAAGCACCGACTAAGCCGTGACCCTTTTCCCTGAAGAACCAACACTGCACGTATCTAAGCTGAGAACACCTTATAAGTGAGCTCCCAGATTTCTGCTTCTAGCCAAGATGGACTAACATAGGTCAGACTTACCCCTCCACCTAAAACAAATAGGAAATTAGACAAGATAAATAAAGCAACAATTTTAACACAGCAGAGACGAGGAAAGAAGGGCAGTGATTTCTGGCACTTGGGAGACAAACATTTTGGTGAGCCGTACAACAAGCTCAGTAAGAGAAATTTTAAGCTCGGTTGGTATGGGGAGTGAAGACATGGGCAAAGATTGGTGGAATGTTTGAATCGAAGAAACAGAGGCTGGGAAGGCCCAAGTGGCTGTATTTCCAAGCACTGGAGAGGACACAGCTGCGCAGAGAAAACTTGCACACCTGCAGAGACGCCCCATGGAATATCCAGCTGACTGCTGAGGAGCGAACACGTGTGAGGCAAAACACCGGAGGCCAGGGACAGACCCAGCCCGAAGGATTCTAGGGAGGAGTCACTGGTGCTCGTGCAGAACCGTTAATGCTGCCTGTGCTATGGTCATCCTGAGGGTAAAGGGGAACCAATGAGGAGTGGAGGAGCGATGTGGTTATATTGACCCTTTAGAAACAGAGCTGTGGGTACACTGTGGAAAACTGATCGAAGGGAAAGAAACCCAAATCAAAATAAAGGTACAAAAATAACAAAACATTATTAACTTTTTTTCTTTTTAAATATGGGCAGTTACTATGTTCCAGGCATTGCACTAGGTTGATTACATGCATAATCTTACTCCGTTCAACCACTAGCTGAGGCCAGACAAGGCAAATAAATTGCCCAAGGTCGCAGAGCTCATAAGTAGATGAACCAGGATTCAAATCCAAAATCTGTACCTGGCCCCTCTATCTTGCTGCTTCCTTTCTTGATGTTGGCTAATTCAATCCTGAGACTATAAATCAAAGTCCCGTATTTGTCCTAGCAGTAGACATTAGCAAACCCTTATCTTGACACATGACAGCACATAAAAACAGTTTTCACCTGACAATAACAACTGGCATTTGTCTCCTACTTAGTATCTCTCCAGTCTATGTGTTACACCTGCTTACCTGCGTTTAGTGCTCTCAACAAGCAAGAAAGGAGTCTATTATTTTTTCCCTCCGAAGAGTCCAGCTGCAGAGCCAGTACATTAACCAGCCAGGCCTCCGCAGTCCACTGCCCTCGCAGGCCTCCCGACTTCAGAGCAGAACGGACGTTCACCACACGCCAAAGAGCAATGTGCTAAGGACAGGCAGCGCTCAGAGGAAAGTAGCATCGCAGTTAATGAAGTCGCTTCTATTTAACGACTTCAAGATCTTTATTTAATGGACAAAGTGCAGAGATCCAAAGTGGTTCCTCAATACCAGAGGGACAGCTGGAGTCTTAACCAGGATAACACGAACTTTGATTCTCTTTTTCTAAGAGCTGCAGAATTTAAATACCATGTGTTGAGACTTACTCTCCTGCTGCCATACTGAGCACAATGCTTAGTAAGGTAGGCTGATCCTGTCAGGTGCTGCGCCCCCGTACAAGCCACTGGACACTCTGAATCCACGGCTTCCCAGCATAGCATTTTTGTCCAGTTACTAGCCCACTTCTCTTCTTTGCTGTACAAAGTAAAAATCAGTAATGAATCAGAATGGGCCAATTTTTAAGAGCAACCTACTTTCCAGTTAAAAAAAGGGGATAGTGGACATTAAATTCTTCCTATTTACTAAAAAAAAAAAAAAAAAAAAGAAAGAAACAACAGTTTCCAGATAATGTAGCTGATGAGGGGGCTGCATTTTGACTAAGGTAATGATAGTCCCTATTAAAACTCATTTTGTAACCTGGTGTGTGCGTGTGTGTGTGTGTGCACAGAGACAAGTGTGGAGCATTATTGCAGACTTTGTTCAGTCCTAGGAAAGCTCCTGACAGACACTAATAATTGATTGTACAATTTTTTCTCCTTATCCCACATAGAACCTCAGACTCTTTGTCAACACAGCTCAACTCTAGAAAACTCCACCAATTTATCTAATAGGCATTTAAAGTGAATCCTTTTAGATTTCCATGGACCTGTCTTTCAACTTGAACATTTCCAGTCACAGAGGACCGCCCTATTTCTAATCCAGCAAGCCAAGCTTTCAGATTGTTTTAATTGTTTGAAGTTCTTTCTTGTATTGAATGAAAATCTACCTTCAATTCATTTTTACCCATAAGTCCTAATTGTGCTCTCTGGTGCCTGTGGAAAAATCAGTGTATTTTACTTTATACCCTGAAAGTGGCTTTCGTACTCCTATCTGCAACTATCTTTATTTGATGCAAATTCCTTCATTTTTATTTAAGAGTGAAGTCTTTCAAGGAGCAATTATCCACTAAGCACTGTATTTGGTCGTGGAGGTAAAACAGAAAGGAAGCAAACTTTGTCCTGTTCTCGTGCAACTTTCTATGGAATAGAGGAATCAAGCAGATGGCTGTCAGAGCAGAGAGTGATGTGCGCTCAGGCAGGGGAAACTCGGGGCACTCTAAGAGCATAAACAAAGGGCCAAGAAACCCTGAAATCTGGAGCAAGGGTTGTCAAGGATGGCTTTCAAGCTAAAGTAAAGCCTAGAAGAATGTGTAAGACTTGGCAGGCAAGGGGTGGGTAGAGTCGAAGTTAGAGGCACGGAAGTGATCCAGTAAAGAGAATAGAATGCCCAGAGGATAGGAGGTAAGAATCAGCAAGATCCACCTGTGGAAAGAGAGAGAGAGAGTGTGGGTGTGTGGGTGGGTGTGTGCGTGAAGCAGGAAGTGGGGACAAGAACCTGAGGAATTCTGAAGCCTTCTTAGTTGAGCTCAATGTCATTCCAAAGGCTTTGGGATGAACTGCAGCCAGTGCAACACTTGTCGTGGAGAGAGATCACCCAGCCCAGTCAAGAAACTATTCGCCAACTACGAAGTGAGATGAGATAGGCAGAAATCGGGATGTTTTTCAACCTTTCATCGTGATGGTCACTCGTCTCATTAAGTTCAATCTTTCAGAGTTCCTTGGATGACTTAATACTCTGCAAGTGAATAAAAGTTCCAGTTATGGCCTGAACCATTGCGGAATAAAGATGAGTTATCGCCTTGCGTTTTCCAGACACTGCAGAAAATGGTCACATTTATTTTGGGTCACTGTACCACATTGTTTATTAACATTATGATTGCAATAGACTAGAACGCATTAATCCTTTTTTGTGCTGTGTAGCACATATTTCTTTCTCTGATAATTATGCTATATTTCTTATTTCAGGTACAAAAATGTTACATTTATGCTTGATACAACACATATTTCTTCGGTTTCACCCAGTATTCCAGATTGCTGAGAATGTTTTCGATTTATTTCCGATATCCAGATGGAAGCTCAGATTAAAAAGACTACAATCTTTAAAGTCAGACAGACCTTGGTTAAAGTCCTGCCCTGACAACTTAATTAGATTTTTGGTGCTAAGAGACTTAACTTTTCTAACCTTAATATTTTTAAATGCAATCTAAGGTTGATTTTACATATATATATATATATATATATATATAAATACCATTGTGAGGATTAATAGAAACAATATCTGTAAAATGATGCCATGTAGTTATTAAATGCCGATTATTAAACTGAGGCCTCCTGGCTCCAAGCACATGCTGTTTCTAGCTTTGGGAGACTGGGCCAGAGCAACTTGTGTTTTTCAGCGTGCACACTTACCCTGTCTTCATAAACAAAACTTTATTAGCCCTTGTGCTCTCTTGACTTGGGTTTTATTAATGGGGCTTTGACTGCGGTGACCAAGAGCAGAAATTAACAGCTATTTAGAAATTAACTCCCCATAAGAGCAAATACTGTTTAGGAAAGAGTATTTATTACTTACCAGGAACTTTTAATGCTTTACATGGATACACACATTTTATCCTCAATAAACTTATGGGGGGGTTGCTGCTGTTATTATCCCCCCATTATAGAGTGAGCCAGACTAAACATTATGCCGTTAAAACATTGCATAGGTTTGTTCTAGTGAGTTGAACAGTGGTCTCTCAAGTGATATGTCCACCCAGAAGCTGTGAACGTGACCTTATTTGGGAAAAAAAAATCTTTGCAGATGTGATTAAGAATTTCAGGGAGGATCCTTTTTCATTGTGGTGGACCCTACATTGAATGATGTGTCTTTATAAAAGATAAACAAGGAAGAGAAGGGATGTGAAGGTGGAGACAAAGATTTAACCAGCAACTCTCAGAAGCTGGGAGAGAAGCATGGAACAGATTCACCCTCAGAGCATCCGGAAGTCAACTGTTACGACCTTTGAGTTTGGACATCTGGCCTTCAACCTGTGAGATAACAAATTCCTCTAATTTAAGTCACCACACTTGCGTTCATTTGTTATGGCGGCCTGAGGAAGCAAATACATTCATAGGGTCAGTAAGCGCCAAGGCTTGGACTTGAACCCACCTGGTATGGTTTCCAGAGACCAGCTGCTCAACTATTAAGGTTTATTGTCTTCCTATCATGAAAAAAGCAGTTGAAAAGATTTATGCTAAATTCTCCCAGAAAGTGGAGCAGAGGAGGTCAAAGCTATAGGAGCTGAGAAACATTTTAGAGTTTCTCCCCTGGAAATGGGAATTGAATTGGGGTGCAGGGGCCTCAAGGACTGACTAAGTCAGCTGCAGTGTTCTCATTGTCACGTATGGTCACCATCTTCCCTTTCCCTTAGAGGTGACAATATTTCCAATGGTGTAGCTTGGCGATGTTGATGTGAGAGAAACCTTGGAGGAGAACTTTTAGAGCCACAGGGAAAGATTGCAAATCCAAGGTTGGCAATGGGAATGTTGTAGCCCTGGACCAAGCGTACATCAGCTAGTATAAACTAGTATAAACTCTCTAGGGGATCTGCACTATGTACGACCTTAGAACATTTCCATAATCCTAGGGGAATGGATGGGGTAGTCTTCTCAGGTGAGATTCACATAGGCTTTCCTCTCAGCCCAGTGTAAAGGACCTAAAAGTAGATAACAGTAAATTTGGGGAAATTGATGAATTAATGAACGTGGTATTTTAGAGTTATAAGGGATAAACTTCATAGCTGATACCCATACAATTTTGTTTGCTCACACAAGATTTCATTAATGAGCTTCCGTGGTTGGGTGAGAGGTCACAGAGGTCCTCCAGGGAATACTTGAACCATGGAAATTATCTGTAAACTGTGTCGTGCGTGTCCATAACATTGAAGATGTACTTCAAAAGGTCCACATCTCTCAACATAGGAGGAACCACTAGCCTACATGAATTGAGAGGCACCTTCCAGCCCTGGCATTTTATGATCCAGTTACTTTGCAGTGGAATAGAGTGGGAATATGTATAATGCTTAACCTCAATCTACCAGAAAGGTAAATCAATATTAAAAATGTACCTTCTACACTCACTCTTGCTGAATAAAGAATATGAAGACAGTCCTGGCTGGTGTGGCTCAGTGGATTGAGCACCAGCCTGTGAACCAAAGTGTCACTAGTTCAATTCCCAGTCAGGGCACACGCCTGGGTTGCGGGCCAGCTCCCCAGTAGGGAGTACACAAGAGGCAAACACACATTGATGTTTCTCTCCCTCACTTTCTCCCTTCCCTTCTGTCTAAAAATAAATAAATAAAATCTTTTTTAAAAAAATACAAAAATTTTTTTAAAAGAATATAAAGACATATTCTGCTATTTCATTGTTTCTGTTCTTCCACAACTGAAAAGCCTTCCAAATCCACATTTCATTGAATTTACCTATGTTCTGACTTCAGGACTCATGAGTTTTGAAGGTTGGCAGTTTATTCAATCCAGGATTAAAATGAGCAATGATTAAATGTAGAAATCAGAGGTTTTTAGTGAGGTAATATCATTCTTCTAACTACATAAATAACAACTCAGAATAGGAATTGAGGACAATTTTATAATGTGCCCATAAAAACATCTCACTTTTGTTTATTCCCTGGGATGTTGTCAGCATCACTGCCATGCCAAGACCGAAGTCTGTGGGTCATGATGGAGATAGAGGGGACTCAGGGGTCAGACAGTTCTGCAAAAAAAAAAAAAAAAAATGGGGAGTAGAAGCAGGGTTGACATTTAGAACTCTCGAGTTAAAACTTCAAGTAGATTAGAAGATAGACAAAGTAATAGGTTTGGCAGAAAATAGTGGGCATTGGTTAAAAATAGTCAAGGTTCAGGGACAAGATTGTTATCTTGGGAAATATGAAGAAGGAAACACAGACTAGGCAAGATCCTAATTCCAGTCCATTCCACTCGACATACAATTCTTGAGACCTTGTATGCTCTCTACCTAATGGCACTGGGGACACAGAGGTAAACGAGACCCCATCTCTGCCCTTGTGAAGCTCATGTTCTGGTTAGAGAAAGAGAGGGGTGCTGTGGGGGGTGGGAAAGGGCTCAATGAACAAATAACTCATCCAATTTGATAAGGGCTGCCATAGAGATAGAAACAAAGTACATAAACTGGAAACTACTGATCCTACAGGAGTTAAGAAGGACTTGAGGGGGAGTATATTGGTTAGGAATGTGCTAGGTGCTATAGTAAGTAGACCCCAGTTATAAAATGACTCAAAATAAGTTCATTTTGGCTCATGTAACAGTCTTCAATGGACGAATGGGTCAGTAGATTGACTTTCCACTGAAATAAGGAGAATTTCTCTCCTTTGAAATATTCCTCTGAAATAAGGAGTATTTCAGAGACCCAGGCTGACAGAGCATTTGCCATATTTAACACACAGCTCCTCAAATCATCGTGCGTTTCTCCTTGTTGGCAGGCAAAAGGAAAAAGAGCATGGATAAGCCAATTTGAGGGGCTTTTATAAGCCGTGCTCAGAAATGATAATATCCCTTTTGTTTATATTCTATGTCTAGAACTAATACATGTGGCTATCCCTACGTACACAGAAAGTTAGGAAACGTAAAATAACTGTGTGGCCATGAAGAAGAGGAGAGCGTGAGTTTGGGTGAACAGCTAGCAGTAATACCTGAACATTATTTGTGGGACAAGAAAGTTCACCAGTTAGAAGGATTGGTCATAGGCAGAAGCATTCCAGATTCCTGAGCAACACTGAACACAGTGTATGTTTCTTCTCTGTTACTTACCAATCACCCCGATACTGCTGAAAAAAAAAAAAAAAAACGTTTTTATGAATACTCTCCAAATACACTAGAGAAAGGAAAAAAGTAAAGACTTATTCATGTGCCCCCCAGCGTTACATGTATTTATATTGAGGTAAATAATCGTGTGGCTGAGTTTTTTGATGCTATAGAGTATCACAAGGGCAATCAATCTTTTTCAAGGCTAGAGGGTCAAAAAAATTGGAAATGTGTATGCCTTCTTTCAGGCAGAGACAAAATAATTTAACTTGCTGATTCAGTAAGGGTCCATCCAGGTAAACAAGAACCATGCCAGGTAAATTAAATAGACAGACATTGATACAAGAATTAGTTACAGAAATGCTGGCAGATATGAAAGAGCCAAGGGGAAGGAGGAAATAATGAAATTAGAAACCGTGGGAAGTCACTCCTATCCCTACAGTTGGAGAGAAGGTGGGTAGGGGCTTGGCTGCCAGAGTGGGAGCCAGAATCAAACATTGGGAGCTAGAATCACAGTGACTTTGGCAGACAGGAGTTGAGCCCGTGCCAGGAGGAATTAGGGTGTGGGAGGGCAGGTGCTGAAGCCACAGAGAAAACACAGACCCCACTAGACACACTGCCCAGGGCAAAGAGAGAGGGAGAAACACCTGGGCTCCTCTTCTGCTCTCTCTATTCAGCCTCCAGGCATTCCTACTGGCCCTTCTAACACCTCCGTGGTGTTCTGGAATCTGCCCTCCCAAAAGCAGAGCAAAGAAAGGGCACAGAATTCATCTGAGAGCAAGCAAGCAAATGACTGGTCACTTGCCTTGATTGTATTCAAAATAGTTAATTCTTCTATCTAGAGCAATGATGAAGGGTAATTTTTATTTCCTGCTTTGAAGGTTATAATGGCTGTGTGTATGTGGTTGTTAGTTTCCTGAAGCGGTGGAGGCTTTAACAAGCTGGTTTAATAGAAAAACAGAGCATGGGACTTTTCCTTTATAGGCTCTGCTCTTAGGTTAGGAAAAGGACAGAAATTTACACTTGAGAAATGAAATAGCCATGAGATATCCCCACCCTGTATTTGAAGACTCTGGCTTGCAAACACAGAAAATCAAAATAATTAGATGGGTTTATATTCTCACAGTCCACTATGACAATGGATTGAATACTTCCAGATTTCTCAAAACATTTCACAATTACTCTGTTATCAGACACTCACTATCTGATTGAACATTAGTAGATTCAGAGAAATGACTCCCTTTTTTATAGGAGAGGGAAAAGGCCTGGGGGGAGTAAGTGCCATGCATGGGGTCTCTGTTTGGGATGGTAGCATGTTGAGAATGAGATCCTCGCTCTCTCTTTTTGAATCCTTGCCTTCTTTGCACCAAGCAGGTATTTGGGACCCTGGAGAACTCCCCTATTTCTCTGAGGTCAATCTTATTCACATTTGCCAAGAACTTTCCTCTCTTGAAAACCAATACTAACCAGGAACTATTGGGTTAAGAACTGGAGACTCCCTCTAAACAGACCCTGTATTAGCTTCCAAGGGCTGCCCTGACAAAGAAAGTTTTAGAAGCTCAAGGTCTGAAATCAAGATGTCAGCAGAGTCATGCTCTCACTGAAGTTTATAGGGGAGAGATCTTCTTTGCCTCTCTTCTAGTTTCTGTGTTTGCAGAAAACCCTGGAGTTCCTTGGCTTACTGCTGCACCACTCCGGTCTCTGCCTCTGTTTTCTGAGTAAATCAATGTAGATGAAGCCCATTCAAAATGGGGTCAAAGCCACCATCCCGGAGGAAAGGGCTTGGGCATCTTGCTTCCTGAACCTTTGGAATGTTTGGACCGGGCAAAGGAACCTTCGACCTGGCCCACACCAACATTGTGTTACAAGCCATGTTTGTTGAGCTAACGGGAAAGCTAACAGGAAAGCTAACTTCCTGACCACAAGGACTGAGAATTAAGGACATTATTTAGAATCAGTAACCAGCCATGCGTAACTAAAGAGTAACTTAGCTTATTAGCACCAATAGAAATGCCTTCCTTGTATTCATCTAATTATTTCCCTTCCTCTTACCATAAACCTTTTCCTTGCCTTTACCCCATAATGACAACATAGTAATTCAGGTTTATGCCTGAACCTATGCCCCAGGTTGCAATTACTTTTTTTACTCCAAATAAACACTTGTTGCTTCTCACTTTGGCTTTTTATTTTTAGGTTAACACATCACTCAGCTTCCCCCACCACGCCTCCCCCAGTGTATCTGTCTTTCTATGTCCAAATTTTCCTCTTCTTAGGACACCAGTTTTATTGGAGTTAGAACTCACTCTAATTCAATATAACCTTATTTTAACTTGATTGTATATGCAAAACCCCTATTTCTAAATAAGGTTACCTTCACAAGTTCCAGGCAGACACGGATTTGGGGGAACACTATTCAACCCAGCACAAAACCTGTGTTGTGGTTAACTATATTTAGAAAACACCTAAGACCAATAGAGGCTTCAGCCAGTTTTAAGTATCAGCATTCTATTTTTTATACCCCCATTCCTAAGCTTTTTGAAGATTTCGTTTTAGCTATTTTAGAGTAAAATATACTAAGCTCTTGAGATAGAGCTGCAAATATCAAAGGTGCTGCATTTGGAGTGACAAACTTGAGTTTGGTTCTTAGCTTGGCTACCACTTGGTTCTTTTATTGGAGTTGTCCCCATTTCCCCCCATTTCTTTCCCTTGCCCCACCCCTTCCCCCCACCTCCACTCCCACAGTCAATCTCCACCCTGTCGTCTATGGGTCATTTGTACTTGTTCTTTAACTAGGCACTTCCCCTTCTTTCCTTCTTCATCCCCCTCCTCCCTCATCCCCCTCGGCCCTCCGCACCCCCTGGTCCCTGTCGGTCTGTTCCTTGTTTCCAAGCTTCTGGTTCTATTTTGCTTATTTGTTTGTTTTGTTCATTAAGTTCCATTTACAGGTGACATCATATGGTACTTGTCTTTTGCCACCTGCCTTATTTCACTTAGCATAATGCTCTCTAGTTCTATCCATGCTATCATGAATGGTAGGAATTCCTTCTTTCTTTCTGCTGCATAGTATTCCAGTGTGTAAATGTACCACAGTTTTTTAATTCACTCATTTACTGATGGGCACTTAGGCTGTTTCCAGCACTTGGCTATTGTAAATAATGCTGCTATGAGCATAGCAGTACATAGTAAAATTTTTTAATAAAAATACTTTTTAAAATTGTTCAGTTATAGTTGACATGCAATATTACATTAGTTTCAGGTGTCCAACATAGTGTTTAGACATTTATATAACTTACACAGTGAGTTACACAAACCCCAATAAGTTTAATGCCTACCTTTTTTTTATTTATGATTTTTTTTTAAGATTTTATTTGTTTATTTTCAGAGAGAGGAGAAGGAAGGGAGAAAGCACAGTGTATGGTTGCCTCTCACGTGGTCCTCATTGGGGACCTGGCCCGCAACCCAGGCGTGTGCCCCAACTGGGAATCAAACCGGGACCCTCTGGTTCCCAGCCCGCGCTCAATCCACTGAGCTACACCAGCCGGGCTATTTATGATTTTTTTATTTATTATTAGAGAGAGGGGAAGGGAGGGAGAAAGAGATGGAGAGAAACAGCAATGTATGGTTGCTCCTCACATGGCCCTCATTGGGGACCTGGCCTGCAACCCAGGCATGTGACCTGACTGGGAATCAAACCGGGTCCCTTTGGTTCCCAGCCCGCGCTCAATCCACTGAGCTACACCAGCCAGGGCTAGTGCCTACCTTTAACCTAAGTAAGTTGCATTCTATTTTTAGTTTGTGCAGTGTTTTTATCATGAATTCCATTGAATGATTTCTTGTTACAATACTTACAATCTGGAATAAATCCCACTTAAATATGATTTGTAATCCTCTTAATCTGCTGCCAGATTTGGTTTGCTGGTATTTTGTTGAGGATTTTAAGGTCTTTTCTTTTTAAATGAAGTTAAATCAGTTATAATTATATTGTAATACAATTCATATTTTTTGAATGACTTGGTGTCAGTTAGAGAATACTAGTCACAACTTCTCATTTAGAAAAATTCCAGTTTCTGTCTGACCTTTAAAGTGATACCTCTATATCCCTTTGAAATATACTATAATTTAGATTGTTTATGCACCCACACTGCAATTTCCCCAAAATTAGTCTGAGTTCTACAGCCTACCTTGCCCAGATGCAAATGATTTCATAGAAAATATAGTATTTGCCTTTGACATTAAAATTTCAGCTTTGCCCATTTCAAAATCCTAAGGATGGTCGATTAAGAGCTTTGAGACTGTTTAAAGCCCATCTTCTCAAATCACAGTGGTGCAGACAGGTTCTGGAGTCAGACAGGCGTGGATCTGAATCAAGAGTCAAATATTTGTGAGTCCTTAGACAAGTTATTTAACACTTCTAGCTATTCCCTCATCGTCATTCACATTATAACAATGGTGTCTATTTAATAGCATTCTCGGAAGCACTGAATGAGAAAATGCAGGTAAGCCATTTCAAATCATGACTGGCACGCACTGAATGCTTAATTAATGATGCCTTTTATGATAATTATCTGATTAGATTGCAGACAATCAACTTCTTTATTCCCACTTAGGTTTAAATCTATTTAGGGAGCATTGGTTTCTTACTGAATTACATATGGTTGTAAATTGTCTGTACATATCTCTGAGCAAATATTAAATAATAGAAGAAAAGGTAGAAAAGAGAATTGGCAAAACAATGATACAGGTATCATGCTCCACTTCCCCCGGAAATATGGGATGTGACACTAAGCAGTGAAGTCAACGTAGCTCAAAAGTTTCTTGGCTGGAGTCAGGAGGAGTGAGGCTGGAGAGGGACAGAGACAGAGCTACGCAAGGCAAATGAGGGGGGTACCTTTCTATTCCCCATGACAAATGTATTGTGTATCAGATGAATCCTGCCCATTCGCAAATTGACACACCATGCTAAAAGTGGTCATTTAAAGAGTTATTTAGTATCTGTGATAGATTGTATTATGTTAAAAATAAATATATCCCCTTTCCCGTGGTGTCCTCCCTCTGGGAGAATTTTTTCATTCCATTGACATCAGTTTTGTCCATCTGTCTGGCTTTAGGCAGTGAAATGTGAATGGCTACGACATGTGACTTCTCAGCAAAAATTTAAGGCGTTTTCATTTCTCTTGCTTCCTCTGTTGTAAGACTTGCACTATTCAAAATAGAGGCTGCTCCTTCAGGCCAGGGCTGAAAATGAAGACAATGTGGAACAGAGCTACAGTCGACTTGCCATGGACAAATAACCTGGAAGGATATAAGACTTTGTTATTGTAAGCCACGCAAATTTGGGGGTAAATTATTGCTGCAATATAATTTTGCCTAAGGGAAAAAAATTTCTTTCCAAAACAGTTAAAAAGTCATCCATAGCAAAAGAATATTTTAGCGATGCAGATACATAATTTTCTAAGATTAGAACAAGCCAATATATGTATCTTTAAATGTGCTATATACCACTTCCTCTTGAATTTTTATCTACAGAAAACTGATTCTAAAATTCACATGGAAATGCAAATGACCAAAAAAAAAAAAAAAGACCCAAAATAACTTTGGTAAAGAACAAAGTCCAAGGATTTAGACTCTCATATTTCAATATATGTCACAAAGCTAGAGTTATCAGGATAGTCCAGGTTTTGCTTAAGATAAGCACAGCCATGGAGCACAGCAGACTTCCAGAACTGGACTCACACATATTTTTTCAAAGTATGAAAGCAATCTTGTGGGCTCAAAGTGTTCTTATCAGCAAGTCACGCTGGAAAAACTGGGTGCCACTTCTAAAGATAGGAAATTCAATCCATTCCTTGCACCATATGCAAATATAAATCAATATTGATCATACACCAAAACCTAAAACTATAACATTTCTAGAAGGACACATTGAAGAAACTTTTTATGGCTTTGGATAAACCAAAGATGTCTTATATGTGATTCCAAAAATAAAATCTATAAAAGAAAAAAAATCAATACATTTGGATTTCACCAAAAGTTAAGAACTTCTCTTAAAAGATAATGTGAGAAGAATCAAAAGACAAGTTATAAACTGGAGGAAAATATTTTCATAGAAAATATCAGATAAAGAATTTATTTCCAGAATATAAATTTGTTCTTTAAACTCAGAAACTCAATAATGAGAAAACAATGCCTTGAAAATGAAATGATGAAATATTTGAACACACCCTTCACCATGAAAGATATATGAAAAGATTCTCAATATTGTTAATCATAAATGAAATGAAAGTTGAAACCATGAGATTCCACTGGCCACTTCCAGAAAATCTAAAATAAAAAAACAACTGACTATCTCGAGTATTGACAATGACGTGGAGCAGCTCCAACTTTTCACTTGCTGTTGGTTTAATGTAAAATGGTTCAAACACTTCGGGAAACAGCTGGAAGTTTTTGAAGATGTTAAATGTACACTTACCATAGGACCCAGCCATTTTAGTTCTAGACGTTTTACCTGGGAGAAATGAAAACATATGTCCATGCAAACACTTGTACACATGTATTCACTGAAGCTTTATCCATTATTGTCATACAACAGAAGTTTACTCATCAGTGAGAAGCAATGGACTATCCATGCTCACAAGCATGTGGGTAGCCATCGAAATAATGAAGCTGAGTGAAAGAAGCCAACCAAAAAGGAGTACATAGCATATGGTTTCATTTGTGTACAATACTGGAAAATGCAAACTAATTTATGGTGACAGAAATCAGATCAGTGGTTGCCCGGGGCCTGGGATGGGGCAGATGGATGGGGGAGATTTCAAAGAAACATTAGAAAACTTTTGAGAGGTTTGGATATGTTCATTATCTTAATTGTGGTGATAGTTTCACAGGCATATACATATTTCAAAATGCATAAAACTGTACACTTTTAATAATGCAACTTATTTCATGTCACTTATACTTCAATAAAGATGTTCAAAAATTCTCAATTGTCACTTAATTTCCAACTAATAGGATAAAATCTAAAAATGCTTTTCTAAGGCCTAGACTACTAAACAGCCTAACTCCAACACATGATCAGTATTTAATGATTTCTAGAGTTTTTCATTATATCCTGTATCATTTTAGGCATTATTTGCCTCAGAAATAGGTGGCCCACTCACAACAGAGATACTTTGGAGAGGATGAGTAACCTGCAGCTCTCCTTGCTGACCTATAGGAACACCCATCCATCTGTTCATCCATCCACCCCTCCTGACTTCCCTATGGCATGCTGACCCACGGATGTTTAATATGTACCAACCAGAAATTATTTATTCTGCTATTCCTATAGTTGTAGATGTGAAAACAAAGCAAAACAAAATAAACAGACGAAAACCTCTTTCCTCTCTCTAGGAGCCTGAAATATAGGAGCTAAAAACATGAAAAATTATCTTTATAATTATATTGTCTTATGGATTTCCCCCAAATGTACACCCTTATGGAAGACTTTCCTGAGGAGGTAATACTGACTTTTTTTTCTAGAAAATCACTTGGGTAAAAGTTTTCCATATACTTGAAAATACTCATTATGAGCCTGACCAATACATGAAGAAGTAAATAGATAAGTACATAGGTACATAAATAAGTAAAGACACCTATTATTCCAAAAACTTTAAAAATTGAATCTCAGTTTGGGAGAATATTCTTTTTATGCTGTAATGTGCAACAGAATGAAAAGCAAAGCATCTGATTTCCCCATTTTAGATCACTGACCCCCCCCGACACACACATGCCTTTTATTGCCAAGTAGGTGCCTTCTGCCTGAATAGGTTTCTACCACTTGACACTGTAGGAAGTGGAAGAAAGAAAAATGCCACCCAGACAAATGATCTTTTCAGTGGTACCCCAAATTCCAGTGCAGTCTGTCACTGGATCACATTTACTGGCAGCTGGCAGGATGGCCCTCAGAAATGACCAAGATCCCCGTTATGGCCTCAAATGGCACCTCCGCACTGGAGAGAAAATGAGCTGTGCAAATCTGGGTTGAGACCCTGCTACAGGCCAGGCATTGCACCAGGTTTCTGAGCGGAAGAACAAGGACACGGCCTCTTCCCTCCGAAAACGCAGCAGGCAGTGCAAGGTGGTAAACTGATGGGTCTTACCTGCTCTTAGGCACAAAGAGCATCCTTCTGCAACCGGAGGAGGCAAGGCAGGCTCCCGGGACTCCAGGGAAGAGGAAAGACCAGAAGGAACGGCCCCTTTGTCTTCTCTCCCCCATTCCTAGCTTTGCTTTGTGGGAGCAAAATGATGGGCAGGTATCTCTGGGTCAACACACAAGATGATTTGGGGAATGTTATGGATGGCTGCACTTCAGAAAGCATTAGCAATCCACTTTCCCAAACACAAAGAAAATGTTCTTTCCAGCTCTAGGAGAGAGGGCCTGTTTTTGGTCGAGACACACCTGTGAACTGCAGGGCAAGTCGGATAACGTCTTCCCCCAGTGATTTCTCTCACGGATGCTGACTACCCCTTCCATTCCCAAATCTGCAACATCCATCAACTCTTATGCCAACATGTAAACAAAAGGCTGAGATTCTTTGGGGTCAGGGGGTGGCAGGAAAAATATTCAGTTATTATTCTGTTTGAACCACTTTATCTGACATTATTATGCATCATGATAGAAATTACAACAAATTCTTTTTCACGGACTGGACTTAACTGGTGACCCAAATGAAAAATCCTGTGTGCAATCAACCAAGAAATAAAACAGCAGGGGTCGAGGAAGATAGATATTGCAGATGAGGCTTGGATTTAGCATGTGTTAGAAAAATTCCTAGAGAAGCAAGGCGTTATGCCCTTCTGAGAGCAACGCCCAGAAGCGGCATTTACCTGCGAAAACAGGCCAGGAAAGCACGCAGTCTGTACCAGTTAGGTAGCTGGAAAGAAAGGGCTTTCCAATGCCCACATTGGGTCCAGCTCGGGGAGCGGTTTTCTCCTACAAAACGGCTTTCACTCCATCTTTGTTGAAGCCGCCTCGGCCTTTGTCTCTGCGTTTATTTACTGCCTCCTCCTCTGCCGCCCACCTGGCATTTCCCTTTCCTTACAGGAGTCCTCAGGACCCGCCACGGCAGCAAGCTGATTAAAAATTAATAAGAGCCTCAGAGGGAAAGCACCAAGATGCGGTTGGCTCTGTGATCGGCGATTTTTTTTTTTTTTTTTGAGGTTCTTTAAATACCCAATTATTTTCAGGACACCTACAGAACAGAAGCCACAGGACATGGGAAATCCGTTTTCAGGCCAGAGGGAATATATTTTTAAGCAATATTCTTTTAACTTGGAGAGGAGAAGAATTATATTTGCAGTACTTCTCTTTATTAACAGTCCCCACCACCACCACCACCCCTAGCCCATCTCCACCTATTTTTTTTTCTCTTTTATAGTTTTAGGTGACTGCCCCAGCAGGAGTGATAAGAATTTATCTTCAGCGTAAACTTCATTATTCTACAGTGGTTCTTCATTTGCCCAGGAGGTAACAATGCGATGTTGAAAAACAAAAACACAGAAAAAGCAGGGAGTGAATTAAAATCAGGCCTGGGAATACTTAATGATATATTACATTCCAACTCAACCAGGAAGAAAATTTAAACCGGCTATGACAAAGAATGGAGAAGCTCAGGTTTTTATTACAATGTTTCTTTGGATGAGAAATATCATCTTAAAGAGCTTAATGAATGCACCTGACCATAAAATGTCCTCTAAATACTGGAACAATGAATCTGTAGGAAATCTTTTCAGTACCGCTTTCATTCTGCCATTTCCTAATACCCGTATTGCGGTTAGTAAAATATTTATGTGTTACACTCCAGAAACCTATTATTTACGAGGCTCAGACAGGAAGGAGTGCATCTGATGACCACATTTTTATGTAGCCACGGGAAGGAGCCAATTGTGATTGAGTTACTAACACGGAAAGAAATCAGGCAAGGTGCAAAACATTTGTTTAGCCGGATACAGGGCTGTCAGGAAGCTGTACTGTAATACGGCTCAGAGGAAAAGCTGTGTTATCAGTATCTTCCAACAGGTTGTCAAAAATCAGCAGGCTGAGGGGGAGTTTTCAACAAAGGCTGGAAAGCTAAAACAAAGACTGGTTTTAAACACGTAGTGTTAATAGCATGCTGAATTTTTGGCATTGCAGAAAAAAAAAGCAAGCTAAATTTTGGTACAGTCGATTGGACTGTCACTTTTTTATAAGGTGTGTGTTATTTTTCAATCAAATCTGATGTGCCTTTCCACCACTAACTGTTAACTTCGAAGAAGCAGAAAGCTCAGGAGATCTGAATTATGTTTTCAGAATTGTCTGGTGGGTCTTACTGTAAATCAGTTAGCTGTCTGAAACAAATTCTTTGCACTCTGTTCTCCTGCTATAAAAAAGAATGATTATGTATACGTTCTGACATGCTACAATTACAAATTGGATGGTGAAATTACTTAGAAGAGTAAAACTAAAGAATAAGGGAAATTAACTATGAAATAATATCCCACTTAACATTTATTGACCATTTATCAAGAGCTTTTGTAAGGAAAATTTACTTAGAACTCTGGTTAGCTATGATTTATGTAGTGCATGCTTCTGAACACACTCTATCTTTCTATTTGTTTATTTGATTTGGTTTATTTTTATATATTTATTTTCTGTCTCTTTCTAAAAAAGGATTTGAGAAGGTTAACCATGGAATATTTCTGCACATGGGGCAAAAACAAATCAAATTTATTAGTTAACAAGAGATTACCAAAAGGTGATAATATAATATTAGTCTGTTGCTCAAAAACTGTCAGTGGCTCCCTTGTTGCCCACTGAAGAGAGTCAAAAATGCTTCCAGCATAGCATCCAAGGACCCAGCGCTGTCTCCAACCAGCATGACAGAAATCACAGGGAGTCTTGGAAATCTGGACAATGATTTCACCACTGGTCAATTGCATTAGGTTTGTCAACATACTCAGTCTTTCTGCATCTAGGAAATAGAGCGTTAAGTTTCTTTGAGGGGTATGGTTCAAGTTTCTGTGAAGGATATGGTTCAATCAGGTATTTTCTGATAGTGACCTCAACTCCAAAGCATTATCCTGACTCTCTAGCTTCTGTCACTCTCGTGAAGGATCCGTGATCTCTTTATTTGTGCCTTTCCAGCCTTATCAGAAAGGGCTGACTTCCCTTTCTTGGGGTTCCAAGCATCTAGCATGCTTGCCGGTGTGCCATAAAATGTGTGGACTCTACCGCTACCTGCTTCCTTATTCTTGGGTTTTCCCACTGTTCTCTCCAAGTTCTGCTTTCTCTTTGTTTAGTATCTGCCCTCTCCAATAGGCTAGAGTCGGTCTAGGAATTTAAATCAAGAAGAAAGGCAACTCACTGTGCTGGATGCAGGCTCATCCTCAGCACAGTGTTGCTCCCGGTTGGGATCGAGCCTCCACATTCGGGACTTGGGTCGTGGCATTTTGAAGTCAGTGGGTGTCTAAGGGGTGCCACTTGCTGGGTAGAGGTTTGAGTGTCTATACTCAATTTAATGACTCCTCAAAATGTATGTTCCAGCAAACTTGTTCAAATGAAAGTGCTCTGATTTAGGCTGGCCCTTAGCATTACGATGTGGAAGACTTTTTCTAAGCACAGCCTAGAATAGAAAGAATATACATACAAGACATGCATGTATATAAATATGTTGGGAAAATGGTCGGCACTAGACAACTTTCCTAGTAGTCTCCTGGGGATGAGTGTGTGTGTGTGTGTGTGTGTGTGTGTGTGTGTGTGTGTTTTACATGACTTCAGAGTTACTAATTCCTAACATCAGACTTCCCCATTTTCAAAATTAAGTGTGATAACACATTAGAGACAAATGAAAAATGCTTTGATTTTTCTATTATTTCTATTTATTACTCACCTGTTTTCACTGCCCGATTGTTTGGCCTAAGTTCTGTCATACTAGGTTTTACCAAGAACAGACTAGGAATGAAATGAGTTGGCTCATCATTTTCAGGAAAAAGTTGCTCAGTTAGTATCAATCGAATCAATATTGGGATTAGTGACCACTATGCGTCTGAGCTGAAATCATTGTTGTTTTGTGCCTCTGGCCAGCAGGGATCTAGAACATTAGACTTTGAAAAGAACTCTAAAGGTAGGCTCAGAATTGCTTCCAACATTCATTTTATGTGTCATGTTTCCACCAACCTCAGACAGAAAAATGACAGAAAAGAGTCATTTCTGAGAATGGACGGGGGTCACCGTGGCAGTCCACAGGAGAAGAACTGGAGTCTAGGAAGCGATGCTTTGGCCCAAGACAAAGAGTGCCAGACACTCTTATAGATGCTCAGTGTATATTGTATCATTTGGTTCTCACAATAATCCTATGTATTTGTTGTGGGAGGATTAAAAAAGTTTTTACATTATATGTGGAGTCTGGAGAACAAAATAAATGAACAAAGAAAATTGAGACAGACTCATAGACACAGAGAGGGGTTGACGGTTGTCAGGGGGGTGGGGCTTGGACTGGGAAAAAGATGTGAAGGGACTAAGGAGTATGAACAGGCAGTTACAAAATAGTCACTGGGATGGAAAGTACAGCATCGGGAATACAATCCAATAATATTGTGATGACTGTGTGCGGTGCTGGTGGGTAGTGGGAATATCAAGGGGAACACTTTGTAAAGTATATGATTGCCTAACCGCTAAGCTGTACACCTGAAACTGAGGAAAATAACATTGAAAGTAAACTGTAATTGAAAATTTTTTTAAAATTTTTAAAGCATAGAGAAGAACTTAATAGCCTCTTAAGGAAAGTAATAAAAAAATAAAGAATAGGATAACATTTGGTAATGTTTCAAAAACAACAGTTTATTTACTTCACAGAAAAAATTGCCATGCCAAACATCAATTAAGAAGTTACATCGTACCCAATTTATATTCTTTGTTATAAGCTGTAAAGTATCTGTATTACAAAATACTATCATTAATTTTTTTCCTCTTTTTCAATGAAAGTGAAAACATATTTGTAAATTAAGAAAAAGTTTTTACACCAAAAGCTTTTAGAAGACTAAGCACTCGAGGGTGATTAAATAAATGATTTCTGTTATTATGATGTTGACTTCTGAGCAATACTTTTTCAAGGATAACCTTAGGATGATGGAAGCGGCAGGAGAAGTCCAAAGCATCAAAACTTACAATACTGGGAGAAGAAAAATCCCTGTTTTGGATCATGCACCTGTCATCCTCTAGACATCGACTCTGTGAATAACAGGTCAGTAAAGACGGAGGAACGAACGCATTTTTATCTATTCAAAGGCATCTTCATGACACTTGACTCCAGAGAACCAGGATGCTGAGAAAGAGAGAGATTAGACAAAACATCAGAAACTTGTGACTTACCACTTCAGGGGAGAAAACACTTCAGAACACTCAGCAATTTATGATGAAAGAACATTTCCGTGACGCTTGTTGGGGCTGGAACAGGAGCCTTCAGAAGGCACTTGATGTGTTTCACTTTATAAGAAAAAGGTAGATGGGAAAAACTAGTGACGCTTTCGTTGGCTGGGATAAGAGTAGTTCAGCAGTCATCTTACTGTGTAAACATAATGTGGGTACAGTACTCAGTGTCCATCAATGCTGATACATTTAAGCGACTGTGTCGGTAAAAGGAGAACTGTGTTAGGACAGGAAAGTCTATATGTTACGTGTTTCTTGTATTTAAATGGTTTACCCTAAAACATCCAGAGATCTTCCAACATGAAAAAAATATTTTAAGATTTCTTGGATATATCCATGGGTTCCTTCAAGCACGAGGTTATCGTAATAGAGTTTTTCCACTAAAAAATTGCCTTAAATTCTCATATTATCTTATTTCTCTTTTTTACATTTTGTATCCTTTTCTCTGCCCTCTCTTTAATTTCTTCATGTATTCGAGCAAACATGAAACGCGTATACTTATCTAAGGCAGCATTGCAGGTGTGTATGAGAGAACTCAGCTGTCCATCTGATAGGCCCACTTATGGGAGAGACATACCTACCAAAGTTATAGGTAATTTAGTTCTTCAAGAATTAATTCATAAGGATACCAGAAGGACTCTTTGGTCCAGGACTTTATGAAGACAACAAAAGGATCTCTTGGAAATGCTTGACGTCTTACACACTTATTCACTCCTACGGTGTGCTTACTATGTGTCCCAGGTGGTCAGTTGTGAAAACTCAGGCAATATAAAAAGTTGATAAGGCGTCATTCCTGCCTTCAGGAGGTGCCCTTTAACAAAGTAAAGCTGGAACAAGAACCTAGGATTTCTGAGGACAAATTCAGGGCTATTTAGAACTGCAATAACTCCAATGAAATATTTGTTTTAAAAACCTTTTAGGGAAACCGCTGGCACACCCATTCAGAATTATTGCTTAACTATTTCAATACCAGGACATCCTAAGCATTTGGAAACATCCTTCTTGACCAGAATGCACCTGTCTGGTAGGCGAGAGACCTCATGGAGTCCATCCAGCATGACTGCTTCATGACTAGTAATATGCGTACAACATTGTATAAAAGCAAATAGGCCAGCAACCAAAAGTAATTAAAACAATCAAAATATTTAGTGTAGTATGTATCAAAAAAGGCAATGGAAGCAGAAGTGGCAAGAGAGCTGGCTGTATTCTTGGAAGCCAGCAAAACTCCTTTTAAAAATTCCCTTTCTACTTATCACTTCCTTTCGATTTCCCTTTCACCTTCATATTTGCGTCAAATTGCCTATTTCCCCACTACATGCACCTCAGAAACGTCCCTTCTCCTCACCCTGAAACAACCACTGTCTCTCTCCTCGACCTCTGTGGCTCAGATCTTTTGCTTCGTTTTGTATAATCCTTTGCCTTTTGTTTTGATTTTTATGTAAACAAAGGAGAATCCAGAGTTGACCTAGCAAGTCTTAAGTCTCTCTCCTTTGGGAGAAGAGAAAGAGAGAGAGGGGGTGGGGGGAAGGATGTAAATGCTTATGATTTAATGCCTTTCCGATTATCCTCTTCACACTCGGATTTTTAAAACTGGAGTTAATGTTGCATGTCCTAGCTTCAGGAAGGTGCTAAACGGCCCAATCTGCTCTTTTACTCACCTAAGAAATGGCTGTGCGGAGAGCGTGCCCATTGGGCCTGGTTGTACAATAGATTCACTGGGAGTTGAACAACTTCAGCAGCAGCAGCAGACACATCCCCAGTAGATCCAAGTTTATGGATCTCACAGTGTGGTTTGCACGAGTGAGTGTGCTGGGAGGGGGTGGGCCGGTGACAGAGGGCTTCGCTTCCTCCTCCTCCTCCTCCTCCTCCTCGTCTCAGACCACACAGGCTGAGTCTGTACTGAAGGGCATGTGGAAGGCGAGAGTTCGAGATTAAGGCTTTAGAATGGTCTGGACTAAAAATAGGCTGTTTTAATCATCAGAATGCTTAAAATGGCTCTGCTAACCAGTGAGAAAGGAAGATGCAACAGAGCAGTTAACAGTGTCGGTGAGAAGAAAACATTTAATGTTCTTGTACGTCGCTGAGCTAAACCTGCTCCTACCGCAGGCAAAGTGCTCTTCCCAGACTGGCCCACGGTGACACCTGTGTGCGTGTGCGCACGCGCGCACGCGCTCGGCGGGGCAAGCCCCTCCTGTTTTTCTTTTGTCTTCCGCTGAAATATATAATAACTTTTCAAGTTCCAAAACAAAAATGTCAATTTTCTTGAGTGGAAATGCTGTAAATTCATAGATTATTAAAGCATTTGGCAGTTTTACAACGTTAACTCTTTCCACCCAAAAATGTCAGTTCTCTTCTTTTTTGCAAATCTCTTTATATATCCACAGAATTTATTTTTGTTTCAGCTACATTCCACATGTTTGAAGATTCATTTATTCATTTGTTAAATATTTATTGCACATTAATGATGTGCTAAGCACTGTTTTAAATATTGAGGCTATAGAAATGAAGAAACCAGACGTAATTCTTGTCCTTGTGGAGCTTAAATCCTCCTGAAAAAGACAGAGAATGAAAGGAAAACAGGAGCTGTTTTTAATGATCACACCTTGGAAGTTTATATACCTTTGCACTGAAAAACCTGTGTGTACGTTTTGGATTATTTTTTTCAGATAGAATGTCAGCGGTTAAATTCCTATATAGATTATGAACAGGTACAATGTTCAGTTGGTTTCTGAAAAGGCTTAGATTTATTAATATATCATTGGAGAAGTAATCAGTTTTGACTAGATGACAGTTCAATGCCGTCTTTGCCACTTGTTAGCTTTTTATTCAGCCACGCTGATCTTGATTTCCTCACCTATAAAAACCTGTGATTCTAATAATCATAATTCTAGCAGTTAGCATAGGAATTTATCAGATTATATTTGTGGTCCAGGTGAAGCTCTTTGACCCTTGAGGAATAATAATAATAAAAATGAATAATCATAGCAGCAACCAGTATTTCCAAGTGTTTTTCATGTCCCTTGCATAGTGCTAAGGGCTTTATATTGGTTACCCATTTAATCCTCACACAAAAAAACATGAGATATGATTGTGTACTGGGATGGTAGCCAAAATATTTACCAGCTCAGGCACAGACCAATCAGAAATGAAAACTGTTGAAACAATTGTGAGCATAGGCATTCTATCACACCCATTTTACAGATGGGAATGTTGGGCATAGAAACTTCCGGTAGCTGCCTAAGAACACAAGGCCTCTGGGTGGCAGAGATGAGTTTAAACAGGCTGACTTCATAGACTATAAAATGAAAGGATTTTTCTGCACTCCCTCCTAATCTGAAGATCCATCGAGGGTTGCTTTACACCTTTAATTTTATTTCCTCGGGAAGCCCTCAGCCTTCCTGACCTGCCGGTGTACCTGTGACCCACCAGTCCAGGCCACCACAGCTGTGTTCTTGCTCCAGCAACCGAGCCTTCCACCAATTACAACTGCCAAGCTTTGTTGGACTGAAGGCGAATGTTGTGAGTCACTCTGAGCCAAAGTGATTATTGTAATTGTAAGCGATAATAGCAGTTATTAAGAGTGATTTTGGTAAAAGCAAGCTAAAAATTGAGTTTATTTAAATAGTTCAGTTAGGAGCAACATTAGAACGCGGATGTGGAAGCAAAGTGACTCAAGAAGGTCTGCGGCAGAGTGAGGGTGATGTTAATGGCAAAGAAAGCCTCACGAATGAAATGACATGAAGTGCCACAACCTTGTCAGGTCCACTCCACACAGGCTCTTTGGAGAACTAACACGGAAGGCTGCTTCCTGAGGCAAAATAAATTGATTCAAATGCAGAAAGCAAAACAGATCATTGTGATAGAGACATTGGGTGAACCTAGAAACAGAGGCAAGTGTCTTTGCTTTTGACGGCAAGCAACAGGAAACGGAATTCCCAGGGAGGAGTTTCTACAGCCCTTCCAAGGGACGCATGCCAGCTATGCGCTTGTGAAGGAGAATCAGGGTGTGTGTGTGTAGTGTGGGGGTGGGAGTGTGGGGTGTCTGTATGTAGTGTGGTGTGTAGGGGGGGGGTGTCTGTGTGTATCTGCATGTGTATTTGTGGTTAGTTTGGTGGTGGTGAGGAAAAATATTTAATTTGCCTATTAAACTTCTCAAAGACACATATATATGCAGGCATCTCATAAATCACTCATGAAGAATGCAGTCACAGGAGAACAACATCCATGAAGCCTTCCCTGGCAAACCCCCGTCTGTGTCTAAACATTGACCTGCCTCTTCCTTCTCTAAGTCCAAGCACTTCCTGTACTTTCTTTGTCTGCTTTGACATTTAATTGTGCCTCTGACCTCCCTCGTTCAACCTGTTATCTCTTGTTCACACCTTATCTCTCCGCACCGATATCTGAGAAAATTTGATCTGGTGTACAGCACCTGACCGCTGGCTGACGTCAGGATGCTAACGAGTGTTCCTCATCCTTAGTCCAAGTTGATAACCCCAATCCATCTTAGATTGTGCTCATTCAAGCCAGTCAGGCACACTCACGGGTTGCTGGGACACTCCAATACTATCCATGGCAATTATCTGTTTATTCAATCCTTATTTTTATCATCTACCCAATAACTCAGGGGTCCCCAGCCCCTGGGCAATGGACCCATCTGGGCCTGTTAGGACCCAGGCCACACAGCAGGGGTTGAGCTTGAATGTAATGCACCTGAATCATCCCGAAATCATGCCCCACCCCCTACCCCAGTCCATGGAAAAATTGTCTTCCACAAAACTGGTCCCTGGTGCTCAGAAGGTTGGGGACCACTGCTGAATAACTGATTCTTTACAGCATATATTGATTACCTACCTACAGCCACTGCCCAATAGGAAAGGGTTAGGAATTAAAGGAGAGTTAAATGAAGGTGTGGCCAGGGGTTATGCAAACCAGCAAAGGACAGTCCAATGCTCTGGGGTAGAAAGAGGAGCCCTTGCCACTCATAGGTCTGAAGAGCCAGAGAGAGGGACTGGGACCTGGAGCCCTGAAAGGGGACCTGTGGCCTTATGTAGACAGAGGCAACCTATGGTAGATCGATTAGAAAGAGCCAAGGGAGAAACACCCCAACCTCCCTTTCTCCCCTTTATTCTCTTGCTGCTTCCCACTAGCCAAACCTGAGTGGAAGCCACAAGACAAGAAATCCCACTGATGTCATCCACGCAGGCCTGTGTCCATGATACAGGGTTAAGAAGTGCAGAGAGGGGACGTCGGGGGTGAGCGCAAACAAAAGCCCAGCCATCGTGTGCCAAGATCTGTGATGTGTGCTAAAAACACAAAGGGGTGTGAGTTGACCTTGCCTTCAAGCAGCTTGCAGTCCAGTGGGAGAGAATCAGCACCACGTGGCCTGTGTCATGAGAGAGGTAAGGGGTGGCTGCCAGGGAAACCCAAGGGAGCCCATTTAGGGGTCAGGCCTTGGTATTCGAGGCTGAGTAGGAGTTCATCAAGAAAGGGGGTTTGTGCAGCAGGAAGGCATGGCTTTCGGGCTGAGAGGTCATTATAAACAAAGGCTTAAAGTGGGCTGTTCGGTGTTTTATCAATAAAGGCACAAACCGTGGGTGTTAGAGTGGTCAGATATGAAAAAAGCTGTATGTCACCAAAGCTCAATTTAAAACGAGGCAAGTTTTCTGCTTGTATTTCCTGAACTCCACCAGGAGACCCCCTGCTGAACCCGACAGTGTCCAGAAATATGTCTCAGTACGTTTCTCTTCTCATCTTTGGGACTCACACACTGCAGGTGCTCCCAGACCTGTCCAAAATAAACAAATGAAGGCAAAGACAAGGAAAAGCAGTTCCATCTCTATCAAATAGGACTCGTTTCACTACAAATGGCCCAAACTAACTCTTCCTCAAAGGAAAGGAAATTAATTAGTTCATGTAATTAGTATATTGGTTGGTGGGAGTACAGTAGATCCACAGGGTTGATTGACATCCTCCTGACTTCTGCTTTGTGCCCCTTCCGTTCTCACATGGCCCCTGACCTTAGGACGGTGAGGTTGAGATGGAGCCGTAGTTCCAGGCTTTAGCCTCCCGATTTGGGTCCAATCCTCAAGCCCTTCACAGATCCTGGAATTTCTGTATTCCACCTGAATGTGCCACTTGTTTATCTCTGAATCACTGTAGGCAAGCAGATATACTCCACCTCCTAAGTCAGGATTTCAGTCCTCTCTGGACCACATAAAATGGGAACCAGGGCCCTGACTGGCGTGGCTCAGTTAGTTGGACATTGTTCCACGAAGAGAAAGATCCCTGGTTCAGTTCCGGGTCAGGGCACATACCCAGGTTGCAGGCTTCATCCCTGGTCAGGGTGCATATGAGAAGCAACCAAACCATGTTTCTCTTTCATATCAATGTTTCTCTCCCTCTCTTTCTCCCTTCCTTCCCTTCTCTCTAAATATAAATAAATAAATAAATAAAATTTTAAATTGGAACCAGGGATGGCAGACCTGCAAAAAATAATTTGTACATATTTTTCTGAAGGTATGAGAGGCAATTCAGCTGATTCCACCACAGCAGCCAGCCCCTGTGTCTGTTTACTCCATACTTTATTTCCCATCAACTTTCATTAAATCTAAGATTTGGCTTGGAAAACCCGGACACTTCTGGTAGGAAGGGTGCAGCGGTGGACACGCGCCAATACGAGCTTTTTTCTTATCACGTGCATTATTTCATTTCATTATCACAGCCACACTCTGCATAGCTGCATTTCCCCGGGTTTGTAGACGATGCAAGTACATTTTCGAGGGTAAAGAAAGAGGCCTGGTGTCTATGGGGTTACGGAGAGGGAGCCCCAAGGTTAGATTTCAAGTTCCAAAGAAATGCTGCTCCTGTCCTGCTATGCACTCGATGGAAAGTTTCCTTTCTCTCTCTGCCCTTGCAGTTCTCCCTCTTCACCTGCCTCGGCTTACAATACACCATGACCTATTTTTTTTTTCTCCTGCTCTTTACATATAACAATAATGAATTGACTTCATTACACATTTATACATGCTTGTTTAAAAAATCAGAAAATACCCACAAATTAAAAAAACCTAATGAAATCATCTAAAACAACACCACCTAGAAATAGTAATAATTAAAATTAAGTAGTACTCAAAATATCTCACTGTGTAGATACAGCTATGAGAATAAAAATTGTATTACTATCTTATATTCTGCACACTTTTGAATATTTCTATTTTGGATTATTTTGTATGCTATTTTAAATAAATTTCCACTTTGAGTTTTCTTTAATTTAGCAAAAGCAAAAGAAATTGCACTAACATCAAAGATGTTTCTAGGCTCCGGACCAAGATGTATTAACTACCCAACTAGTCTTCTTACCATTCCTGTTATTCAATAGGATTTCATCAGTTGTGTTTGCTAAGAAGGGCTCATGTTTGAGAATACCTTCCCGTTGCTTGGTATTTGATGTGCTATTTGGCGGTGTTTAATTTTCTTTTAGAATCGTGCAGACTTAGTTCCATTGCTGTCTGGCACTAATTGGTGCCGTAGAGAACTTGTAGGTAAATCTGATTTTCTTCCTTGGAAGCAATGTTCTCTTTATTCCCAGGGGCCTAGCAGATCTGTCTCATCTGAGTCATTATTTTCTGGGAACATACACTATTATTTTGTTCTGAATATTCAGTTTTTTAATTCAAGTTTTCTATTTTGAGTACACAAATTATCCTGTGGTTTTATGTCTTTTTCACCATATCTATTGTTACATCTTTAGGAATTTCTCATCGTTATAGACAGTCACTATGATATCACAGCTTTGTTTTGCCACCAATTTCAACTTTCTGATATAGCTTATCTGTTTCTTTTTATTTGTAATGTATATATTTATTCTACAATGATACTATTTTATTGTCTATATTCTTTCTCATATAATTCTCTTAGTTAGTAATCTTTGAACTCTTATTTGTTGAAAATACATCTGTTCAGAGGAAATGTTCTTATTTTTTGAGTTACAATTTTTTTGAGAGTGGATTCATCTGTGTTTTTCATGCCATACTCATTTCTTAGGTTCATACTTGAGTACGTGTTTAGCTATTGTTACTTTGCACTGAAGGTCATGTCATTGTGTCAATGAATGTTTTAAAATGCGTTGTGATCAGCTCTGGCTTTCCATGGAACTCCTGAGTTATCTGGAATCTCTTTGTCTTCTCAGACATGGTCTGAAGTGAGGTTGTTTCAGTGGGAGGCGAAGGCAATTCCCACAGGCTCCATAGCTCCATCTTTGCTGGCATGCCCCTTTCTTTTATGAAGTATTTTTTTAAATTTCTTACATCAGTCTTTATACCCTGTAGTTGGACATGTATAGCTCATTTCCATGAGTGGATATACTTAAATTTTGATCATTCTCCCATTCACCATGAATCTCTGAGAAAATACTATGACTCCTAGAAAGAGTGTGTACGTGTGTGTAGATCTTGAGATCTTCAATGATAAATAAAATTTGTAATACTAGGGATTTGAAAAAAAAATCTTTCCTGGGTCTACCTATTAGTAACCTCATACTAAGGGGCATGAGACTCTTCTAAGCAGTAGGGTCGGGAGCAGGGCTGTTGGGGACATTCGGTGTCTTCTTTGGCAGCCACTTCTGCTCTTTGTGGACCTCATGTTATACCTAGTTTCTTGCTGATTTGCTGCTGGTGGATTTCTCGCTGACACTGTTTTGGTGGTGGTGGAGGTGGTTGTGTTGGGTCACAGGAAGCCAAGATTTACTCTGCCAATGTACCTACAAGTTTTCAGAGCCAAATTCCATGCTCACTTGCTGCACTCATCTTAGTTCCGGTTCTTGGAAAAAATGTTTCCCTCCTTCATCTATGGGGTGTTCGGTCTCTTTGTGTATATCATCACAGTCACCGCCATCATCAAGTTACAAGCATGCCTTCAGTCCAGCTTGCCTCAGATAACTTTTGGAGGCAGAAATGTAAGCCATATGTAACATAAGAGGAAAACCAGATTGAGCTTTCTTCAACTCCAGTTTGCACTTAAGGAACATAGATCTAAAGAAATTAAGTGGAAGTTATATTCACACAACTGATTCTTTTCCAAGGAAGGTCAAGATTATGAATGGAGCCAGCTTGGTATTAAGGCCTAGTTTACCCTCAGATTCTCTCTCTCATCTTGGTCAAATCATTTAATTCTTATAAAAATCATTTTCATATACTTGAAAGCAGAATTATGACTTGTCATGCAGTATTGTGAGGCTCAGAAATAATTGAGCTATTACCTGGCATGTAATATTTAATAGTCAATAATGATGATGGATACTATTTGTTAGTTGTAGGCCAGGGTCCTTTCTCTCAGACAATGTCAGGATATAAGTTATTATTAAAATTTTTCTAAATCATTTTTCCTCCATGTTGAACAAATTCTTATTTTCACCTTAAACAAGAAAAAAAAATGGTGGCTAATACTTATTCCTGTTTTTCTCTACTAAGTGCAAATAAGTAAATACTGATATGAATGAAGCATGTTGAGTGGAATGTCCAGTTTGATTTATTTGCTAATTAGTATCCATTAGACTTTGAAGGGACAGGTGAATGACGTGTTCATACGGATGTCTGAAGGTGACAAAGCCAGTTAGGTTTTCAAAAAAAAGGGCTCCTGCCCAGCAAGCCAGACTCCGGTGAGATGGGTTCTATTTGTGAGAATTCATGGAGAACACAACGTGACATGCACTTTGGATGCTGTGGGGGTAAGACAACACAGCGCAGCACAGGCGAAAAGGGCAGAGGAGGTGAATGGCTGGGGAGCACCGCTGAACACGGGAGAAAGCTGGCGTTCTGCATTAGGGATCCACCAGCAGTGTGGCTCAGGTATCTCCAGGGTCCTGTAATCAAGCAGGATTCACCCAGCACTTTGCTTTCAGAAGGAATCCAATGCAATGCAACGAATGTTTCCTGAGTGCCCTCTACAACCCTGCCATCGGCAGACAGAATCCCTGCTGTCAGGTAACACACAGTCTAGTGGAGGTGGCAATATGTGTGCAAAGTAATCGATTCATTGGCTGACTGTAATAAATGTTATCGGGGGAATAGCACCAAAAGGAACAAATGAATTCTAGGGGCATTTAAACCAGATGCTGATTAATAAAGAAAATTTTGACACATATGGGACAGGGAATAAATTTATAATTAATTAAATTAATACGAACTTTGTGGGTTTTCCAAGGGGTGAGTGGAGAAGGGGGCTGTTGAATACCAACACCAGAAAGCTGCAGCGTTCAGCTTGCATCGGGGTACTTTGCTTGGGATGCACTGGACCTGTTTTGTACATTCCACTGAGCAAACCTTGTCCTTATCTATTTGCACTTCTATTAAGGTTGGTACAATGGCTGCAGGCTATTGGGCACTAAAGAAACTGATGTCCTTTGATTGTTTGAAGCAGGGAACTCAGCCCATGATGAGCTTATGTTTTAAGAGGCTAAATGGTAACTAAATTGGGATGGAGAAGTAGCCCCCTGACAATATGGTACCTGCTTTCCCTGGGTTTGTATTCCAATGGGTATGACAGATCATAATTAAACAAATAGAAAAAAGGCGAAAGATTTATACGATCTGAAGAGAAACCAGAGTATAATTAAACAAATAGAAAAGATAAGAGCAGATTGGAATGAATGCAGTAAAGGAAATAACAGGGGTGGCAGAGAACTTGGAAAGGACTCTTTAGATAAGAGTGTTGAGATAAAAGGAATTTGAAAATCAAAGAGGAAGATATTCTGGACAGGGGGTAAAGTCAATATAAGAATTCTACTTCCAAGAATATATTTAAAAACAAAAACAAAACACTAACTCAAAAGAATATATGCACCCCTATGTTCATGGCAGCATTATTTACAATAACCAAGAAATGGAAGCAACCAAGTGCCCATTAATAGATGCATAGATAGCCCTGGCTGGTGTAGCTCAGTGGACTGAGCGCAGGCTGGGAACCAGAGGGTCCTGGTTCGATTCCCAGTCAGGGCACATCCCTGGGTTGTGGGCCAGGTCCCTAGTGAGGGCCATGTGAGAGGCAACCATACATTGCTGTTTCTCTCCCTCTCTTTCTCCCTCCCTTCCCCTCTCTCTAAAATAAATAAATAAAATCTTTTAAAAAATTCTTAAAAAAAAGAAAATAGATGTGTAGATACAAAAGCAGTGGTACACATATACAATGAAATATTACTTAGCCATGAGAAAGAAGAAAATCTTACTAGACAGTATTATGCTAAGTAAAATAAGTCAGACAGAGAAAGAGAAGTGCCATATGATTTTACTTATTATAGAATCTAAAGAGCAAAATAAACAAACAAAATAGAAACAGACTCATAGATACAGACATCAAACTGATGATTGCCAGACGGAAGGAGGGATGGGGGTCTGGGTAAAAAGGTGAAGGGATTAAGAGGTACAAATCGGTAGTTACAAAATAGTCACAGGGGTGTAAAGTACAGCACAAGGAATATAGTCGATAATATAATAACCATGTATGGTGTCACGTGGGTACTTAAAATACCGGGGGGACCACTTTGTAAAGTCTGGGATTGTCTAACCACTATGCTGTATACCTGAAACTAATATAAAAGAATATTGAATGCAAACTGTAATTGAAAAATTAAAAAGAATCCCAAGGTGACACAGTGTTTGGCATGTTGAAGAAACGGAATGAAAACCAGTTTGGCTGGAATATAGTAATTGAAGGGAGGGCTTGAATGAGGTGAAACCGAAGAGGTCAGGGGAAAGATCCAGTAAGCGTTGCAAGTCATGGCACAAGTTTGGGTTTTATCCTCACAGAAATGAGACGCCATTGAATCAGGTGAGGCATGGTTGTAAAATGTCCTGCTTTAGTATTTAAAAGGCATTTGGCTGCTGGATAGCTGATGGTAGGGTGGGCTGTCTCTTATCCACTGAGTGTCACCACCATGTCCTTCTAAGGTTGGTAAGTCTTTCTCAGAATCACCTTGTATGTTAGGTTTGGGGCTAGATTTTGCCAAGAAGTGCCACATCTGTGGTGTCTGGAAAGTGGAAGTGAATTGGAAAATTTATTCTCTAGAGGCGATGGGAAACAGATGTACATGCAGGCATGAGCATCAGAGCCGCTTCCCAGCAGAGTCCTGAAAACTGCCTGCCTGGTGGCTGCAGACTGAGCCTGCCGGGGAGCTTCTCAGACGCTCTGAGAATTGTAGCAGCTCCCAGGAAAGCTTCAGAAAACCACCGAATTGGGTAATCCAGGCTGAGCTCTTTGGCGTGGACTTGAATGGCTTCAGCATTTCTCTGGCATTTCTCTCAGCTTTTCCTTTGTTTCTGCAATGCATAGAGTAGTTTGTTTCCTGACTGATATAAAAAATATTGGAAAGGATTAGAAGCTGTGAGAGGACATATGACATGATAGAGTAGCGGGAAATAATGATGGATTTGAGACATAATTGGTAGAAGCACAGAAAATATTAACACGTGGATTAGATGGGACAGTGAAGTAAAGGAAAGAATGGAGGATGTCTTCTATGTTTTTAGCTTGGTGATGGTACCATTTAATGTGATGCAGAAGTTTAAGGCAGAACAGCTTATAAAGATAGATAACCTACTCTGGCTGGTGTGGCTCAGTGGATTGAGCACCAGCCTGCAAACCAAAGGGTCACGGGTTTGATTCCCAGTCAGGCACATGTCTGAGTTGTGGGCCAGGTCCCCAGTAGGGGGCGCATGAGAGGCAACCACACATTGATGTTTCTCTCCCTTTCTTTCTCCCCCCCCCATTCCCTTCTGTCTAAATAAATAAATAAATAAATAAAATCTTTTTTAAAAAAAAGATAGATAACCTAAGAATGGGGGGAAATCTTTGAGAGAGAGAGAGCAGGTGAAGACTGTGAACTTTCTGAAATGACATTGGGGCTTCTGGGCCTGATAGGGATACAGAGGCTTTTGGGTGAAGATATATTTTGACATTTTTATACCTGTAGAGTTGAAAGGACCGAAGTGCGTTAAAGGAGAGGAATAAGGAAGCTGACTTGTGGAATCTCAGGAACAGTTCACTTGCAGGTAGACTAGTTATCCTGAGCTGAAGAAAACTGAGTTCAAATCCCAACTCCACCACATACTAGCTATGTGTCTCAGGGAACATTAATTTCTTTGAGCCTCGATTTCTTTATCTGTGTGTTAGAAATAATTTTAGTATCTACCCAAAACACCAAATTAAATTATGACTATTGAATACCTGGTCATTAATTATAGCCTCATCCATCCTGAGAAACTACTAAATACTGGACACCCAGCCAGGTAGTTTGTCTATAAATGCTCCTAAAAAGTGCAGGGTGCCAATGATCAGATTACGAGGGGCCTGATCTACTCTGGGGAGTCAAAGAAAGTTCCCTACACAGTGATGTTTGAGCTGAGCCCTAGGCGTTGGGTAGGAATCAACTAGATATGTATAATGGGAGTTTTTGTCAGCTGGGTGGGGGGTGGTGGTGAAGAGCATCCCAGATCTCAGGTGCGACGTCTCTGAAAACACTGAACCAGGGTACAGGAACGCACCTTTGGTGCTCAGAAAAGGCCGGTGTGGCTGGTGCTGAAGGCCTGAGGTCAAAGAGAAAAAGAAGACTTTTGGATTCCTTCTCCCTAGTCCTGTACAACTTGCAAGAGTTAACTACAGGCAATAATTTAAAGTAGATATTTTTAATTAGCCAAAATCATAGTCATTACTTGGAAAGAACTTACTGTTGGGTTGGCCAAAAAGTCTGTTACCTTTTTTCTGTACAATGGCTCTAGTAGTGCTTAGTTGCCTTTAATTTCATTCAGAACAATTTGGTTAGATGGTATTGTGACAGCTGTCACATGAGCATGCATTAAAAAAATGTATCAAAATTGGTGAATTTTTTGTAGCCATTTTAATATTGAAGATGGAAGAAAATACATAACATTTTTGGCATATTATGCTTCATTATTTCAAGAAAGGTAAAAATGTGACTGAAACACACACAAAAGATTTGTGCAGTGTGTGGAGAAGGTGCTGTGGCTGATTGAACATGTCAAAAGTGGTTTGTGAAGTTTTGTGCTGGAGATTTCTCACTGGACAATGATCCACAATTGGGTAGAGCAATTGAAGTTGATAGCGATCAAATTGAGACATTAACTGAGAACAATCAGCGTTATACCATGTGGGAAATAGCTGACGTACTGAAAATAACCAAATCGATAAAGTTATTGGTGGAAATGAAAAATATGTCTTTTATGTTATGAAAAAAACTAAATGGACTTTTTGCCCAACCCAACATTTGCCAGGCACTGCATTCAGGATCTGCTCTGGTTAGGAGACGGTTGAATACATAACACCCAGCATTTCACGAATGGCTCAGACAATTTATTAGTCACACAATCACAGACAAGGGGGGGAGGACACCACATGTCAGTCAAGGGCATGGCACGCCACGCAAGGCCATATGATGGGGTGCACTCAGGAACCCAGTGACAAGTAGGTCCTGTGGGAGGCAGGCTGTGTAGTATCCAGAGGGTGGGGTGCCCCCTGGTTCCTGCGGGAGGATACGAGTGCCTGGTTTGGATAATTTCATGGACTGGCACGAAGCTGAAACCTTCTGTCCAGAGATGAGCAGAACCATGCCTGATCCTTTGATAAGCAGGGTTGTTTAGCTAGGGAACTTTATTCACAAGGGCAGAGTGGGGAAGGAACCTTGAGGTTAGGCCATTTGAGCCCTCCTGATTTTACAGCAATGATATTGAATCTTAATTTTAGATCTTATAACACAACTGGGAAGTAAATGGTCATCTGATTATTGTCCCACTAGAGAGCTACAGGTAGGCTAGGCAAGAGGCGATTTTATGTTGGATTGTATTCTTGTGCTTCCAATTTATTACAAGTCTCTCCTTTTCCATTTCTCTGTATCCCAAAACCCGCGGGAAGTGCTACAAACTCAGTGGGATTGTCACAGAATAATGGGTGTACCTTGCAAAAGATTATCTGATGGATGGCAGTAAATCATGAGCTAATATTCTGAGACTGTGCTAAGCACAGTGAGAAATCCACAGGGCCTTCTCAGCTGAACTTGACATTCTAGTAGGGGAGAAAAATCTTACACATGGGAAATGATCAGCCAAAATGTGTTTATCGTATAAAGAGAACTAGAATCAATGTGTGTGAACCTAGCTTGGCCAAATAACAAACTGAGTGAATCTGGTCAAGCCATTTCCACTTCTGAGCCTTGGTTCCCTGTCCGTAGAAAGCAGAGAGAGAGATATAATGTAAACTGTGTAGTAGTCCCTAAATATGTTGCCCAACTTGACTTGAAACAGTATCTTAGTTCCTAAGAATCCCAACATTTATCAAAAAGTCAAAGTGACCCTGCATCTTTTGGGAATACAAATTTTTTGTATGTTTGTTTTGTTATATTTTTTTTCTCAAATTTTTCCTAATCATGAAAGCCATTCTTTAGGCCATTCAATAAAAATATAGATTTCTGGGTACCTCCCACTGAAGATTCTGAAAAGTAGGGCTGAAATGGGAACTTGTAAATGACACTAGACGTGAAATCACAAGGCCTGAGTTTAGTCAAGTCTCTGCTTCTGATTAGATCCATGACATCAGACAGGCCATTTGGCTTCTCGTCCTTAACATGGAGGTAACAGCGTTGATGTGAGAATAAAATGACAGCATCTACCTAAGTCTCTCCACCCAACACCCAGCCCAGCACATTCTGGGTGCTTATTGACTCAAATCTGAGCTCGTAATGTTTGGGTCTTAGGTTAGCACAATAAGTCTTCCATTTTCCATTAGGAGTCATCACATAATCGTGGACTCGAGTGCCCTTCTCCCAATGGACATACAGACAGCATTTCAGCTCTGTAACTGAGGCCCTTCCCTGGACTTGATTTTTCTGCTAGAATTCTTACAGCTGGGAAGGTCTTCAATCAAAAACACTGACTTTGCTGCTTCCGAGATGAACACAATGCCCCTTACACCATGAGGGAATGAAGTTCAGACAGAATATCTAGAAAACAAGAAAGGAAATCTCTGCCTGATCTTGGCATTGGGCATTTTGAAGAGGCGATCTCACCAATACTACACATTGGACATGTAAATGATAAAGAAAGGAATATCATCTACTGAGTTCCAGGCATCATCCTTATATCTGCCCAACATCACAGAAAAGAAAAACTGAGGTTTCACAAGATTCAGGGAGTGGGACTTCCAATGTGAATCTCATGGACACAAAGGGAAGTCCATTGTTGGGGCTAGAACCCTAGTCTTGCTCATTCCCAGTCTGCCTCCTTTCCAATACGTCAGGATGGGTGTAGCAGCAGTTCTGTTTTCAGGGCTCCATGTTAGAATACTGGTCTGGAGAATCTAGACCAGAGTCCTGGGATGTGGATACATTGTTTGCTGATAGATGATGCGGTGAAACAAAGAGTTGAGTTAGAATTCATGATATAAATTATAAGTGACATCCTGAGCTGCTGAGCCCTTGTCAAACAACTTTTACCCACTGGACTGCTCGACGTCTGCCAGCTGGAGTCCTCGGCATGGGGGGCTTCATAAGAAGGGAGGAGAAGAGTGAGCGGTATAAATAACATGCATGGGTTACTGGGTGCTCAACAGCTCATGAAGAACAAGCCTTTGTGATATGTGGTGTCCCTCATCTGAGACCATAGGGTGGTCATAAATGCCATAGAGTGACAAATGACTATAAAACCTCCCAGCCAGCACTCCACAAAGCCAAACTCCTGAGCTTCAGCAGGAGGAAGGTCGAGCTGCGGAATGACAGAGGGCAGCTGACTGCCTGCTGTGTGAACTCACCACTGCTTCTTCAACCCACTCCATCCTCCAGCATCCCCAAAGGAAATGCTTTTGCCCAGAGGCCCACCGTTCATTTCACCTTTTGTCTGTGTTGTCCCCTCGCCTAGAATTCTCTCTCCTTCTTGTCCCTGTAGCCCGAGTGACATGCTTTAACGTTCCGTACAAGCACCTCTTTCCCCATTAAGCTTTTCTTACTCCATCCAAGGTCATGGTCCTCATCTGTACTTTCCCACTTTCCCACGCATATTTTCTCCACGCACTCGTAATGCACTACTAAAAATTATTATAATTAGCCCTGGCTGGTGTAGCTCAGTGGATTGAGCACAGGCTGGGAACCAGAGGGTCCCGGTTCAATTCCCAGTCAGGGCACATGCCTGGGTTGCGGGCCAGGTCCCCATGAGGGCCATGTTGGAGGCAACCACACATTGCTGTTTCTCTCCCTCTCTGTCTCTCTCCTTTCCCCTCTCTCTAAAAATAAATAAATTAATTAATTTAAAAAAATTATTATAATTGTCTTTATGTATTGTCTCTTCCATGAGCCTCGGAACTAGCTGAGGTCAGGGAATCTGTCTTTTCTTCTTAAGTCCTTAGAGCCTAACATGCAGCCTATATATTGTGGTTCTCCAGTTTCAGTGTCCACCTGAATCCCTGCAGACCCAAAGGCTTCTCTGCTTGAATAAGTCTGTGGCAGGGCCTGAAAGCTTGCATTTCTAACAAGTTCCTGGTTGATGCTAATGGTGCTGGTCTGAGGACGAATTTCGAGAACCACTTGCCATATACCATAGTTAATTCTTACTAAATACACCTGTGTTATATTGCCTGCATGGTTCCAAGCGTCTGGTATGGAGTCACCCAGAACCTGGGTTGAAATCACAGTTCTCCAAGCCGCATGACCTTAGACAAGTGACTTCAGCTCGCTGGCCTAGATTTCCTTATCTCATAAATGGGTGCAGTAAGGAAATACTAAAGCATTTACTAGCAGACTGCACATGGCTGCAAGCTCCTGACGATTTTGAGCTGGACATGGAAGCACCAGGAGGAGAAATGAGAGAAGGCAGGATGCCACAGTTCAGTAATCCCTGAACGAGGACCAGCCTCACACAAGGAGCCCAGCAGTGCCTTTAATTAAATACTACACACATTTACTTACTGAAGGATTTTATTTGCTTAACATAAACTGATAAGAGATCAGTGGGGCATGGCAGCCTCCAGGGTGCTGGGAAGAATCTGTTTTGAATTTTTATACATCCATCAAGCGATTCATACACACCCCCTCTTCAGCGAGGGCTTGCAACATTCAGTCTGGTGGGTTTTCCACCAGGGCTTACGACTAAAACCCTCTCATTAATAAGTAATCAGCCTCTACTGATCTGCTCCCACGCTGCCCTCCCGAGCAGCTGTTTCCTCCGGTGTTGCGATTTAAGCTCTGCTAACAGTGATGAAAACAGATTTGTGTTGCTTCTCTCCTCATTAACCTTATTATAGAGTTTGGCTCCCAGGATACATACTTTGAAAAAATATACCCTATTTAGAAAAGGGTGAAAACTTTTTTTTTTCCACCTTGGTTGGCTTGACATTTCTCAAGAGCTGGACAAAGAGGACATGGATTTGGTCAATTTTCAAAAGATGGGTTCTAGAGGGGGAGAGGCATGGTCTGTAGCCCAGCCTCCAATCTTTCCTCAGTGAAGAGAGAGAAACTTCAGAGAATAATCACGTAGAACAGCAGTTGGACTGTGCTGTATAAAGCCAGGCGCGGTGACTTGTGTGTGGTGGGTAGAGGCCAGGGATGCTTCTACACCTCCTAGACCTCCTACACTTCCTACAATGCACCGCCCAGGCTCCCCTTCCCCCGCCCTCTCCACCCCTCCCCACACCCATAGTGCCGAGAAAGACCCTGAACTGGAACTCCCGGTTCATAAAGTAAAGGTTCTGCAGCTTCAGTAGGGCTATCAGCACCGCAGCTGTCCATGCCCACTTGAAATGCGACCACGGTTTGTCCTGTGGGGGCTCAGCAGGTGAGTCCCATCTTTTGGGGCATTGTCTTGGCTGCCTGAAACTTCTCTAGGAAAAAATCGGGAAGTCCTAAAAGGGCTTCAAATCCTAAAAGGTCGAAGAAGTTAGCACGAGTGGGAGAGAAACCACCATACACAAAGGTCCGGGGAGAAAAAGAGCTGGTATGTTTGGGGAACCGTCAATGATTTAATATGACCAGAGTGGAAGAATGATAAGAGCTGTGGACATATCAGAAAGCTCTTTGTGCCCAAGTTAAGGATCTTGAGTTTTATCCTCAGGCCAATAAGAAGTCAGTGAACACTTCTAAGTTGTCCAGATGTTTGCTCTTTCCCTGCAAATCTACCTAGAAACTCAGCACCCTCACCTCAGGGATGTATCCCTACTGTTACCATCACCTCTTTCTTCAAGGATTAAAGTCCTTCCCTGGACCCTCTGGCCTTTGTGAATCCCACATCCCCCTCCACCCAAGGCTGTGGGCTACCTGCTTGCTCTTACAGGTATTATCTGTCCTGGATCCTTGAGGCTGGAGGCCAGTTTCATTTTTCTTAAAATCTTTCTGACTGGCTACTTTGGTGACTCCCACAGCACTGTGCCCTCCAGTATAGGCTGATCCTCACATCTCTACCCATCTTCTGGGGCAGCCCTCACTCTCCCCAAATCATCAGCCGGCCTCGTGGGGCATATTGAACTCAGCCAGGGGACCACCACCCCTGGTTTGCCTGGGACTCCGAGAGCTCTAAAAGGGGATTTTCCAGTTTAAAACCAGAAAAGTCCGGGCAAACCAGCAGGAGTCGGTGTCCACCCCCACCCATTCTGCAAAGGCAAGTAGCCACGCCCACCTAGTCCCAAGGTCAGGACTGTTTCCAATTCGCCCTTGAATTTCCTGCGATGTTTAACTCAGGCTCTTTTGAGTTTTCAGATAGCTTTTCATCATCCTCTCACCCCCTGTCTCAGCTTCCCAAACTGGTGGCACCACCAGGCAAAGGTATAATTAATTAAGCACAAAGGCAGGGTGGAGATAACCATGAATAGTTTTAAACCCGGCCTGGGGGAAATCAGTTGTCAGGGTTGGGGAAGGCAGGAGCAGCAGCATGAGGATGGTGATAATGCTTCCCCAAATGCATTTATAAAATATTGTTTTCTCTGTTCTGTCATTTATTTTTTAGTTAGAAATAATATATATATCCCAGCATCCCCTTCGGCCTTGTTATATTTTTCCAATGCCCAGCGGCTCCATTGCAGCTAAACTTTGTTTACATAGTTCAGTTTTGAGGTGAGCCGGCCTCAGGCAGGATGAGGATGTCAGGTGAGATTTGTTTTCTTGCCTGATTTCCCTGCCTGATTGCCTGCTTTCATTTCTGGAGCTACAAGGAGCCTGACCCAGCGGTGGACCAGGAAGCCTACAGGTTTAGAAATGCAGAGGATGAAAAGCTCGCTGTCTCTCTGTAACAGCTTGCAGATAGTTTGCTTAAATCTGAAATGTGCTCAGGTAACCCGTTTGAAAACCCCCATTCACATCCTTACCCTCCTTACCTCCCAGGTGTCTTCTCGTCGGACTACACCCTTTGAAGCAAGCTGATTCCAGGCATACTTAAAAAGGGAGCCCAATAATAAAATAAGTATGAAATGGTTGTAGCTTTGGCCGGCACATTGGAAGTGAATGTTTTCTAGGAGAACTGGTGGGATCCAAGGCTTACCACAATCTGGCCAATATCTGTCTTTCCAGACGTATCACCCCACCCCACACACATGCTGCTCAGCCACACAAAATAATTCTCCAAAACCCATTAAGTCTTTTCATGCCTCCATTCCTCTTCACACTTACTGTTTTCATAACCCAGAATATCCTCTGCACCCCCTTCCTTGCCTGCTAAATGCCTTCTGATTTTTTAGGATGCATTTCAAATAACATCCCTAAAGGTTTCCTGGACTCCAGCAAGAAATTATTTATTCCTACCTCTTTGCTCTCCTAGCCTGTCGAACAAGGCTCTGTGTGTCAGACCGTCACTGGAAGCTCTGGAACCTGTGCCAATCTGGAAATGTCTGGGAGCCCATAAAGACGTGGTGTGGCAATGGAATGGAGTGTCGGCATGAGGGACCTGAAACTCCATGTGAAAGAGGAAGTTGGACTCCTTGGAGACTGATAACAATATCTAAGATTCCTCAGAGGAAAAATTATTTTTCCCTTTCATTTGATAGTCAACTGTGACAGCTTATATTTTTGCTTCTTCAGTCCCCTTTCCCATGAGTCTTTTCCCAGGAGCAGGTAAACTCTGTTCCTGGTCACAGTGGTGGACAGGACTAGAGGTCCTGCCAATCATAGAACCCCATCTCTCTAGAAGCAGTGTGATTGGTTCAAGGGATGGAAACATGACTCAAGCAGTCAATCAGAATCTTCCCTGGGACTGATATATAAATAATGGGAAGAGCCACTGGGGAATCTGGTTCAGAGTGTGAAAAAAAGGCCCAAGCCAACTCAGGCTGCAGGAATTGCGGGCTGTTGCCACCGTAGCAGTGACAGGCAAGACAAGCTGATGAGGAGCAAGTTCCTTGTCTCTAAACTACTGCCTATCTCCCTCTAGTGTCCCCTCGTGGCAGAACCCCAAAGAAAGTCAACTGGCAAAGGGGACATTTAGTTTTCAGGTTTCAGCTCAACCTTATAGAACAGAGTATGGAAAGATGATTTGGAGCTGAGATGCAGTAGCTAGTACAGAGAAGAACAGACAAACTTACTTATATGTTAGTGACGTAAATTCTCAAAACAGTCCTGAAAAAGGGTATCATTGTCTCCATTTGCATTGAGAGAATAGAATAACTGAGTGACTTCCCCTAGTCACACCACAAAGGAGAGGTGGCCCCTCCGGGCCAATCAGTGCTGGCTTTGTGAATTAGGCAGGGCTGGTGCCTATTTGTGCAGAGTGATTGGAGACTTCAGAGTCACTGGTCAGTCACCTTGTCATCATCTTTAAATGAAATCAACTGCAAGACAGGTCCTGAGATTGTGTGATTTAGTGTGCTGGCTATATGAGGGTATAAAGTCCCCAGGGAAGTATCTCACATTTTCCCCAGGCCTCCCACCCCTCTGCCCAGACAGGGGTTATTGCTGTGGTGTGTGTCTAAACCCTTGTGAGATAAGATAAGTTCAGCTTGGGGAGAGCCAGAGATATATTACTTTATAGGGCTTAAGCCAATTTCAATTGTGTTTCCTCAGCCTCACAAGATAAGCAACTTTGAGCTATATAAGGGAGAAAATTAAAGCAACAGACTGTTTGGCACCAGGGAACTCAAAAGATCAAAGTCCCTCGACACCAAGAAATTGATGCTATCAAGGGGCTTCTGCTAATAAAATGGCTCCGCTAGGGACAGGGACCTTGGCAAGTGAGAGTCTGCCAGTAGCCCTGTTATTACCAGGGCTTCCCGTCTGTGCTCTGCAAACGTCTGTGAACCCAGAACAGGGGGCGGCTCTGTACCTGACGCAGGAGTAGGAGTAATCTGGGATTCACTGCTGCCTGAACAGTTTTAAAATGGTTAAGTTTATGCGATGTAAATTCCATCACGATTTTTTCAAAAAGAGATAAAGTACTGATACCTGCTACAACATGGACGGGCCTTGAAAAGAATCAGTGACATATTGAGCCATGCTTGTAAAAAACCAAGAATTTAACACAGATTAAGAGGGGAAAAGATGTATGAGGTTGAACGGGAAAGGAAAATAGGAAATGCATACATGAAATAGAACTTCTCTCTCTTCTCTTTTGCCCTGAATATTTTTGTTACAACACTTAATGACCAGCGAATGTTTTGTATCCTCGTTGTGTATTTTTCATAGACTTTGTTAGACAAAGTCTAGACTTCAGGACACTTTTTTTTTTAAGGCAGTTCTAGATTCGTGGCCTAACCCTGTCTGCTCCTCATCTAGCCCCACATCTAGATCTCATGCTAATGCTATGGATTGGAACAACTTAAACCACATCTCTACCCAGAATCACAGAAAGGCTACAAATGCATTGTGGAGTTTTACAGTTTCTGAAATATGGAAGGCATTCCAGAAGAAAGTGCAAATGAATGTTGAGCGAGTCAGTCTATACATTTTCCACAGTTTCACAGTATGGATGAGAGACTGGAGAGAAGCCAGATTCTGAATCTTTGACCAGGCTGTCCCCTTTTATTATTTTTAATCGTTTAAGTCAATCGATATATCACTCTATAGGGCTTAAGCCAATTGCGGTTTTTATGTCATTTGCCAGAGTCCTTACTGACACAAACTTCAAGCTTCCTCCCAACTCTAGTGTCCTATGATTCATTCTACTTTGCTCAAGAAATGTACCAGAAATGATTTGGTGGGAAGGAAAATGCAATATTAAACAGGAATGGCCTAGATCAAAACTATGACTAACCTGGCATTGATCTCTCTCTTTCCTGTTTAGCCTACCATTGCCCCTCAAACTTATTTCAGTTTACCATTCCTAGAGGGAGCAGAGTGCCCTGAATGAGCCACAGGATATTTAGTTTGGCAAATGTAGAAAAGGTTTAAGCGTTTTTAGTACCTTGGTAAGAGGACTCTAGGCCTGTCTAACAATGAGAAGTTCAATAGAACAGGTCACAGGGTGTAGACAAAGGGGTAATTGACTTGAACTTCTTTTCCTTGGGTGAGACACTGGAGATAAGGGTTTGGGGCAGATGACAGTGCCCTGTGGGGAAGGTATACTAGGTAAAAAGGAAATATGTTCTTCCTCTCCATGCACTACAAATGGACTTTTATTCGGTTCTGGGACTACAAAGACAAGTAACATAGAGCTATTAAAAGAACACAAGAAAATAGTTCCCCCAAGCAGGGAGAGAACAGTAATATTTTAGAAAGCACAATGAGGACAAACTTAGCATTTCACAGTTGCATTGGGTATGGATCTTTCTTCAGAGAGTAGAAAGCTGTGTTCTTGGTTAGATTTTCTCTGTTATATCTTCTCTTAATGGCATTTTATTACAGTTGTGCATAATTATTTGTGCAACCGTTTGGTTAATGTCCACGTCCCATGATACACATCAAATTCTATAGGGCCAAATATGTTATCTAACTTGTTACTAGCTACATTTCCAAAGCTAGCCCACAGCCTGGAAAATAAGAAATTAGATAATATTTTTAATGTGGTTGAATGGAAACTATTGTCCTGATTTCAAAATCAGGATCATTGCAAAAGTTAGAAGCCATTACTCTCCAAACTTCCTTCCCCTCTACCTTCTAAGCAAAGTCTTCCCTAACTACCCAACTCAAGATTAAACAGAATAGCATCATTCACCCCTAAGAAATCAGAAGCTTAAATATCAGAAAGTACTATGCTTTCTGTCACATTCAGGCATGGTCCCTAACTACCATTTACACGCCTCTGCTGTGTGTCTGATACCCACGTATTGGCTTTAACGATATGATTCAATTTACCCTTTAGCACTATCTTCTCAGACTGTCTTCTAAGATAGGCACCACCGTTTTATAGATGAGGAGGCTAAGGCCCAGAGAATTGAAGTTAGAAATTGATAGAGCTCAGATATAAACCCAGTTCCTTTTGCCGGTAATTCCAAAGCTAGTGTCCGTCCCAGGCTGGCAGGGCATATCATTTCCCAGAACGAGTCGGGCCAAAGCTTCTCCTCGTCCTGATTTAACTACAGAGTAGCTGATATAAATTGTATTTTGTCTCTGGCCCTCGTAGTTTTCAAATGGGATTTCTAGCAGTGCAATAATTGTCCCCAAATCCCATTACAACCAAACAGTTTGGACAAATGAAGAGGTTTATTCCAATGGGGTTTTATGTGATGCAGGAAAACCTAGCCACTCTCCCCTGAAAGACAAGACCGATGGTACCCATTCTGGCGATAGGTCCCACACCACTGTTTCTGGCAGAGATGTTTTACTTTAACTCCGAATCTCTAAAAGCTCCTTGGTAAAGTCATGGCAAACACTCCTGGGTTTGTGTGGTGTTCGGGATGGAATGGTGGCCCGCACTTTTAAAGTTATGATCTCTCAGAGGACTCCCCACCCCTTCGTTATGCGGCACAGTAAGAGGCGAACATTTTTATTTTTAATTTTCCAGTGACAATGGCAGTCTAGACAACTCAGATGAAATGTGCCTTTGAATTGCTAGGCAGTTCCACAGGAGGTAGGGGCATGTTATGTTTTGATGCAGACATGCTTTTTAGAGGCAAGATGCAGCAACCTCGTTTTTTTTCAAACACCTGGTGAGAAGGCAGAATAGAATTGTAACTTTTCAGATATTTTAATGAAAAGTGAAGGCCATAGTCAAAGAACTTTATTTTTCCAGCCTAAGCTTTGCTCTGCTTTCTAACATCTGAGGCTCGTGGGGTAGAATTCCCAGAGCTCTGTCAATAATGTGGCTCACTAGTAAATTTGATATGTTTTCTCAGCTGTAACAGAGCATGTTTGCACACAGCTCCCCAAGGGATCAGAAGAAGTCTGGAGGTTTATATTAGCATTTTGGAGACTGTGATTATTTTAAAGTTTTGCAAGAAGGTAGAGAACACTTAGTGAGAACTATTTGAAGCTTGGGTAAGCTTCCACCCAACTATTTCATCCAGTGTGCCACTGCCAAAAGGTATTCCTCTACGGAGGAGCCACAGAGACTTGGAAGAAAGAATAGTTTCAGGTTCATCTAATCTGGTCTCAGTGTAATAGTCTTATGCGGTCTGACCTAGACATGAAGAAAGACCATCGATGGCATCCATTAACAAGGGTGGTATTTTAAAATCTATCATGGTTAAGGAATCTCGACTTCTCGGAGCTGTCTGTCCTGTATTAAAGCCAGCAGTGCCTATTAGTGAGTGATACATACAACACCTACACGTGAATGAAGCTCAGGTATCCAGCTTCCTAAACCTAGGTCACCTAAGTATGTCCTCACCTTGGGAGACACCAAGGTCCGTGTGAAAATTCCACCATCTTTTAGGAAAAACAAGATATAGCCCTTGTCCTTTACAAAACTGTGGTCCTTGACCTTTGGGTGATAATGCTGTATACTATATAAATGTACCAATTTTCTAACAGAAAACATGTCAGAGTATATTCTGCTATATATATAGGGACCAGGAAAGAAGTGGCCTAGAGTCAGGGTTAAAAATCACAGATCTTGAAATCAACAGACCACAGATTTAATTTCAGTTTTTCAGCTTCTTTTTTATGCAGCCTGGGACTCGGAGCTTGCCAAGCCTCAGTGCCCACATTTACAATGCAAGGATTTTAATGCTCTCTCTCTTACGGGACTATTGTTGGAATCAATCGATGTAACGTATATAAAGTGTTTAAATGATTACTGTCTTGTGGCGGCCCTTTAATTCCTGGTAACTGCCGTTGCCCTCACTTAAAGGGTCAAGATCAGTGTTGCTAATTGACATAGCCTTTGGCTCCCTCCAGAATGACTGACAATTTTCTAAGTCCATCATTGGTTTTTCTATGTTGCAATCACTTCGTGTATGACGGCTTCCAAGGGGAAAAGAATTTACACGAATCTATTATCATTCACTTAAAGAACTACCGAAATTTAAAAAACCATCAGATTTAAATAAATGAGAAGCAATCATACACATTCTCACAAATACAGACTGAAAAGTGCCTATTAAGACTGCTTTCTCTGATGGCCCTAGCAAGCACTTTGCTCAAGAGGATTTTAAATTTCTCAGGGGATCAAGAAGAGAGAAAGAAAGCAGAAAAAAAAAATCCTTTCTGCTCTCAGGCAGGAATTCAAAGAAGAAAAAGTCCTTCTCGTGTTGATCTTTTACTCTGGATTTTTATGAAATAGACTTAAAGATCCCCTCTAGTTTCTATTTTACTATTTCCGCCTGCTGGGAAACCAGGGGAAACTGCATAAGCAAGGCCTGATACAAACTTCAAGCTATGTATCAAGAAGAATTAGAATAAAGGACTTCTCAGCTGCCTACCTCTCCCCCAAGGCAGAATCAAGATTCTATTGTGGGTTGTTCCTACTGTTTTAACAACTTTCACATTGTTTTCTAATTAGTTACTTAAATTTCTGTTTCTATGGTGTTCCAAACCATTGTGGTTCTTTCTTTCTTTTTTTTCCCCTCTCAAGGAAAATAGCTGTGTGTCCCACTGGCCTGGGGGCCTCTCTAAGGTTGCGATGATTTGGCCCCAGCTGTCTTTGGAGAATGGATAATATCTAGAGCTGCCGTAATCAACCAGGGTGGTTTTGCCCCCAGGGGACATTTACTAGCTATTCAGAGGCATTTCTGATGGTCACGACTGGGTGCTGCTACTGACATCTAGTGGGTAGAGGCCAGGGATGTTGCTAAATATCCTACAATGCTCAGGACAGCCCCGCAACAAAGAATTATGCGGCCCCAAATGCCATGATGTAGTCACACTAAGGCTTCAGTGCATATAACTATTTCAGCCACCTCCCAGGGCAGCCGATGCCACACATGGACAGTCAAGGGATTTACGCCATGTTTGTCGAGATGCCCTTCTAAGGCTAAAGTTCGTTTGGTTCATCAACAAACTTTCTCATGCTGCCCCCGGGAGAATTAGGTTGGAATCCTTAAAAATTAATTCATTCCTGGGCTCCCCTTGCTGATTGATGGCAGAGGCCAGCTTTCTGCTTTCATTTCCTTATTTCTTCATGATAATTTTATTCCTGGGTCTATTGCTTCTCCATGACTTTTGGTGAGGGGAGCTCTTGGTTTCCCAAAATTTGAATCTCTGGGAAAATAGTTTCGGGACTTAGTGCTTCTCCTTGACATGGGCTCCTTGGGAAAATTGGTCCACCCCCTTTTCAGAATTCCTTAGGGAATTAGAAGGCATACTCTTGCTAAAGAAGGAAATTCTCAAGTTCTGCTGTCCCTTTTCCTGAGTCATAAGCATGGATACTTGTCACAGTCAACAACATCTTCACTAACATCACTAGCGTAATTTTAAGTAGCTGCCTCACAGGACACCCCATTTGTAGAAACCTCTAAAGCAAAAGGATTTTAAGAAGGTTGCTTCCAGACGAGGTGCAGATTGAGTTTCCAGTTTTGACCCAGACATCCTAGGCTACAATAGAACAGATGCATCCAAGCAAGATGTTTCCTACTTACATGTATTTGGTACTCGGTATATATTACCTCACTTACCTACCTCACCATTTACAAGAAAGCTCATCTGTATGATGCCTGTCGATCATTCGTGTTTCAGGATAAGTAAATACAGCACTCATGTCAGTTAGCTTTCCTTCAACATCAAGGATATTATTGGGATCAAGAATGGGAAGAAATCTCCCACTTGGCATTGCTTGAAATCTCACTGATGAGTGAGAGTTAATGAGACAAAGAAGGAAAGAGCAGTCTACTTTTCATAGAAGAAGAGATGATCATTTGGGGATAGAAAGGAGAAAAAGTGCTAAAAATTTGAGGCATGGCTAGGAACCAAGTGAAAAAAAAACAGAAAATGGAGATGAGGAAAATTAGGATCCTCGCCTACGCAACTTTTATTCATGACCTCTTTCCACGGGATTTGCTTTCTCTAGCATACATTCAGATTTTTAAACCACTCTCCATTATCTAGAATATCCAGAAGGGGTAGAGAAAGGGGGAGGGGGAAATCAAACTGTTCTCAAGCCCCAAATCTGTTCTTTTAAATTTTCTAAAAGCAAGGTCTGTTCTGAGAAGCATGATTAAGTGTTTGCCAGCAACACTTTGGGGGCCTCTTCGGGGCAGCCAAGATGTCAAAATTCTAAAGATATCGCATCATTCTTAGACTGCGACCTTAAAGGAAATTAATTGTCACTCCCATTTGTCCCTCCTTGAAGACATCCCAAGCCTTCAGGTTTGGTGGCGTTTCTGGCAGCATCTATCTGCATTTTTAAATTGTTAAATCTTCGTTGAAGAGTGTCAGTGTGAAATGAGATTTATGCCAGCTTGTCTAATGGGCTCGACAAAGCAATTCAAATATTATCCCAACCTGGATGCTCTCCACAACCACCAAGATGAAAATTAAGTACCACATGGGCTCGAGATGAGTATTTCCAAGGCAAAGTCTACCCCAACTCCCATTCTTCCTTTCTATGTTTTCCATGATTAGATAATAAGCATCCTGCTGAGAGAGAACATTTAAAATTCTAAGTAATGGGGCTCATAATACAAAACTAAAGGGAGGATCATCAAATGTGTCATATCAGTCATTTTAATATTATTACAATGCTCTATTTCTGTACTGTTTTTCCCTTCAGAGCTGCAGTGACAATCCCTTAAAAAGTAAATTTATGAAGCACCTTGTATGTGCCAGGTACTTTGTTCATTATTCATGAGAACACAGGATAAAAACAGATAGGATGTCTACCATCAAAATGGTGTGAAGTACAGTTTCTAATAACGATGAAAGACCCTTGTCAGGGTGACATGGGAGTTATTACTAGAAGTGAGCCCCAAAGTCTGTGCTACAAGGAGTTTAGGGACTCAGTGGCTCCAGATTCCTAGTTGTTTGGGGGGGCTCTTTGAAAAGAAGGTAAACTTTTTCTTAGGAAGCAAAAGGCAACACTCTGCTTTTTTCTGCATGCTTTTTATTTATAGGTTTAAAGTATGAGTTATTGAGAGTTTTGCCTTAAAAAAGTTTTGCCCCTTGTTAAACTAGTTGTCCAACCCTGAACAAATCACTGAACCTCAGTTTCTTTATTTACAAAAGGACAACAATGGTACCAACTTTTAAGGTTCTTATGAGACTACTTTTTAAAAAACAGCATCTGAAAAGCTCTTCTTCACAGTGATTGGCTCAGCTGCCTCTGGATTGCCCCTGTAGCCTTGATTTTGCATTTATGGTCTTAATCACCAGGTTTTTCTTAAGAGGGAAAAAAAAAATGTGAACAACCTTAATTAACTACTTCTTTTAAAAGGGCTAACTAAACTAAGCAAGCCTCACTGTAATAGATGTAACTATTGTTCCCCTCAACTTCTGGGTGTGGCTGTGGGAACAAATGTGTTGTGTGGCACTTCTATGTGGAAAAATGCAGTTGTTGGCACTGTCACCTGCAGCCCGCCCCCTCACTGGGGTGACAGTGAAGGTCAGGCTTGCTATGGACACTCTGTGCTGAGCTATAATACAAAACCCAGCTGCCCCAGGGAGAGGCCCAATTCTGTAGCAGACTTTCTTGTAACAAATGTAACAAATAAACCTTTGTTGTTTACATTAGAACATGGAGATTAGCATAAGAAACCTCAAAAAATATTGCTGGTAGCTTCACGTTAGTAATCGGTTTTCAGATGAGATTAAGAAGATTAGTGTATTATTATTAATAAGGGACTTCATGCTGAAGCTAAAAAAGGAATAAAATCTATGTGCTACCTGGAGACTCCAATATGTTCCTCTCCCAAGCATGACAATATCTGACTAAAATCTCAAATAATAAGCATCGGTCATCAGAATTCTCTAATGAAATGTAAGCTCCTTCTCAGATGGTGCTCATTATGTATCAATAGATAAGGATGTGAAGTCTAAAAAAGAGTAAAAAATTGGACTGTGGCACCCCATTCTTGCCAGCAATGCCATCTGGTTTGGTAAAATTAATTCTTGAATGAGAAACGCATGGAATTTCCAACATAAACTTCTTGGAAACTTTTGGCAGCCAGGAAGCATCCTTGGCCAGAACTCCGTGAGCTGAGAAACTGCTCCAACAAACAGTGTAGCTTTCAATGTCAATGCCATGCATTAACTTGGTGGCTCGGTCCCATGACCTTCACGAAGCTGGACTCGAGTTTTCCAGCCACAAGAAGGGAGTGTTGAATGACTGATATCCAAGTTCTCTTTTAACACCGTATAAATCTATAACGTGTACGTTCAAATGAGAAAATAAAAGGTAAACCTCTCTCCCCATAAGCTAGTACTTGTAACTCTGGAAAAGTTAAAGCCCAGGATGAAATCTCAATATTTTTCTCAACTTAGACACTAAGCAATCACAGAGAAGTACTATGAATTACCACTATTGTCTATCGAGTAAAAGCGTGAAAACTCCCCTGAGATAAAGCCATCTTGAGGGTACACTGTCCTCCTCCTCAAATTTTTATGTCCATGTAACGCGGTGCTGCACATGTATAGTAGACTGTGTCCAAAAACTATTTACTGAGTTGATAGATGGAGTGAAAATTCTGCGGATATTTACATGGAAAGGATGAATACTGAGGATATTCCCTTGGCAGTTTTTGTCCTGTGTATGTAAAATTTACCACATAACGTGCTCTTTGTCACAAAAACATAGTGAGCATACGTTTTAAAGTACGTGAATAAGTAGAATGCAAAGAGAAAGAAGTAGGATTCAAGAGACCCTTAGCTGCATGAATTTGTGATGTGACTTTGTATCTTCACCTGTTGATGCACCTTCACCTATTGAACCCCAGTAAGAGTTTCTGTGAACATAAGAGATGAAACATGAAGAATCTTTGAAAAATTAAATTTACATTGTAATTATCAATAACCAAAGAACATCTTATAGTTATAAGAGTAAAGGTTCTTTCTCAAAAGCAGTGACCCCAAACATCCTTTGTGGAAGCAGGAAATCATCTTGCAGTACCTTGAAACTTGTATTTTTATTAGGCTTTCTGTTCTTCCTTTAGAAAAATTGCCTTTCGGAATTTCCCTATCCTCAAAGTAGACATTGGTGTTACTTTTTCTGCCAATAACCTTTTTTTCCCCTCTCTTTGAAATTCTTTGGTCAGATTTCACTTCCCTTGCCAAACTCTAGATGTCAGTGTGTCCCCAGCTCCAATCTGTGGGCTGTTTCTTTCTGTACACTCACTCTCTCTTCTGTCATCCAGACCTATGATTTTGGTAAGACGACCACTGCCAAGTTTAGGTCTATCTTTTACCTTGACCTGGAATCTTGACTCTCATTTCAGTCTGCTTACTCAGCATATCCAGTTGTATATGTAACAGGCATCTCCATCTCAACTAACTCAGCCGTTTGACACCCCCATGTCTTTACTCATCTCTGCAAAAAACACCAAGCGCCCAATATCTAAGGCCCCAAACTTTGGAACTGTCTTTGAGTTTTATTTTTCTCTCACATTCCACATCCAATGTAGCCATAAAATTATGTCTAATTGCTCAGCTCCCCTGTTTTCTCTCTGCTTGATGACTGCATAAGCCACCCAACGGGTCTCCCAGCTTACATTCTTCCTCTACCACCAGAATATTTTTCACCATGGACATACCCATCTTTTAAATATGGCAACCAGATCTAAGCATGGACTTGTCCCGAGGTTACTCCTTTGCTTGGCTTCCCCCTCTTTCCTGTTTTCTGCACTTTTTACTGGCTTTCCCTAGCAACACTTCCTTAAATTCCTGCCCAAGAATCCTTAGTTTGGGGTCAACTTCTAAGGAGCTCACTGACTTGCACAACTGTGAAGTCTCCTTCCTATTCTCTCGAGCAGGAACATTGCCCCGTATTCTGAGTCCCCAGTATTGATTCAGATGCTAGGGAAGCAGGGGCCTGCAAGTTCCCAGACAACTGCGTCTGTAGTTTCAGACCGCTTTCTCTCTATTATCCCTGGCCCTCGGGGACTTCCCCTACTTTCTCGTGCACTCAGAAATGCATTTAAAATAAATTTGTTGTAAATTATCCAGTATTGTGTGCATTTGAAGGCAGTTGAGCTCTTTTTAGGATACCTAGAGTGCCGTGCTGCTGGAAGTATAAGACTCTTTGCTCATTATTCTTAGATTTTAGGTTAGCTCATGCATTTTTGGTCTATCTTATCAATGGATTTCAAAATACATATATCTATTAACGTCCCATACATTGTGTTATGTATTCTTTCATTGTCATCTGGCTCTAAGTATTTTGTCATTTACTATGTATCTTCTTTAACACAGCTTTTCTATAAGCACATTATTGGTTTAAAGATATAAATAACTTAAAATTCTACCCTTTGGACATTCATTTCTAACTTTATATATTTGTGTAAGGAGATACTGTATGGGAAAATGTTAACTTTTAAAAACTGTTTAAAGATAGACTTGTGGTCTAGTGCATGGTAGATTCTTGTGACTGTTCCAATAATTACAGAAATTTCTCTACATATCTCTGTATTATCTTCATTAATCAACTCATATAATCTATGGTGTGATCTTATTTTTGTCTGTTTTTTTCTATCAGTTTCTGAGAGGGATGTATTAAAACCTCCAATTACACAGTTAATCACCACATTAATCTGTGACTTGTTGCTTCCACATATTTTGAACTTACATATAGTTAGTTATGTGGGTGTCATTGTTGATTGTTTTATCTTCTGGATCTATGGCTGTTTTTCATAGTAAAAAGCATCCCTCTTCCTTCCTGATTATGCTTTTGCCATAGAATCTATCCCGTGCTGTATTAAAATTGCTACTCTACTTTTTCTAGTTTACATTTGCCTCATGTTTTCACATTAACTTTGTTTTTTACTCCTGCATGTACATTAAGATTATCTCTTACAAAAAGTGTCTTATGCAAATCAGTGATGAAATATGAGTTTATTATATATTTGTTGTTGCTGGTTTTGCTCTTGTTACCTAATACAATCTGAGTATTGCTTTCTTTAACCAAAGAGTTTAACCATTTTTTATTTATTAAAATTTACTTTATATTCAGTATATAGCATATAATACAGGGTAGGGCAAAAGTAGGTTCACATCGTGAGAATGTGAAACAAAAAGTTTATTCTTTTATTATTATTTATTATTGTATTATTTTCCATACAAACAACTATAAATCTACTCTTACCTTACCTGTATATATATTAGGTATGCATCATGATTTATTTTTGTCCCTTAATTTTATGTTTTGTAGTTACCAAGCTCGTTTTGCTTTTAGTTTAGCTTCTTTCTACCTTCTACTACAGACTGAATCCCAATTTAGTAATAGTCACACTTAAATTATTTTTCTTTCAATGCTCAAAGTTTAGCAATATGTCAATTTCTCTCAAACCAGCTCTCCCAACATCACTCTTAAATTTCCAGTTATTGAAAATATTTTCACAAGTAATTTCTTATTTAAGACATAACATACCTTATAAAAATGTTTGATTACTTGTATTTCATATAGTTTATTATTAATTCCCAGATTTATGCTTTATCTTATTAGGGTATGTCCATCAAGAGCTCGTTCAAAGAAGTTTAATGTGGTCAAATTTCAAAAAAACGCTGGGTGAATTGAAATATTATTATTACCTTCGGGTTTTTAGATAGAGGCTTAGTTAAATGTAAATTCTTAGTCCCGAGTTCTTTTCTTCTAACACTTTAAAGATGCTATACCACTGGCTACTGCTAAAGCATTGATGTTGCAAAGTCGGGTAGCATTCAGGAAATTAATTTCTCTTAGCTTATGTAAAAATGCTGCATTTGTTAAAGGACAGGTCTAGAGTAGAGATCATGTGTAAGGGGGGTGGCATTACTTAGAAATACTCCTGAGCAAGGGAAATATTTGTTATTAAGAATGAATAGTAGACACATAGGAATTTGTGTGTCTCTTGGAAGAAGAAGTCATGGGGCAATGAATTCAAAGTTAGTACATAGCTCGGCAAGCCCACCAGGAGCCCAAAGTCCTTGAATCTCTAGTTAAAAAATCTCTAGTTTCCCCATTCTTAAAATGAAGGGACTGCACAGGACAGCTACTCAGATTTCTTCTACACCCAATGATCTATTGTTCATAGAACAATATCACCCGGTACCATTCCAGGGCCTCACAATAACCCAGAGTTTTTAAGAAATTAATATAACATGCAGTTTGATAGAAGCATTTAATGAAACCAGGTTTTTTATTTTGTCTGTTTGTTTGTTTCAGTTTTGTGGTATTGTTTAATGTGTGTGTGTGGCTGTTTGTTTTTGTTTTGTTTTGTTTTGTTTTTTGCCTTACAAGGGCTGACAATTACCCAGACAGGTATACACAGGGGAGAAAATCTAACAGAGGCCCCTATAGTTCAAGGTCTAATTTTCATCTTTCTTTATTTAAAATAAAATTACTAACGTATCCAGTGATAGTACAGCTCTTAAATATTGGATTCCATTACTAAATGTATGTGAGACCAACCTATAAATACTAGAAGGACAATGTATTCAATCACAATAAAAACAAAATAAGCATTGAACTCCTTGCCTGTGCCCTCTGCTCACTGCGTTCTCTTTCTGTGGATAATTTAACAATATAGGCATGTTTACTTTCAGAATGTGGCTTGATGGGCATGGGAATAGAGCCAAGATATCAAGATATGGATTCATTCATTCACTCATTCATATGTACTGGTTCAGAGCATACCATGTCATAGGAACTTCTGAGAAATTGAAGTATAAGGGTGAGGAAATTTTTATTTGAAGAAAAATGTACATATAATAAAATGCATAAATATTAATTTTCTTGGTTCAATGAATTGGTCAAGTCTGTATCTGATGACTACCTTCCATATCTAGAAATAGTATTTCCAAAACTAATAAAATTCACTACTGCCAATATCTGCCCCCAATTATTTGATTGTTATCCTGATGTCTATAATACTAGGGACAGTTCTTGTATTTCATATTCAACAAATGTATAGTCTTTATTCTTTTGTGTCTGTTTCCTTTTTATGAAAGCATATTTTAAAGACTCATTCAGTACTTTTATGTGCATAAGTTTATTTCTTTTCATTTCTGAGTAATGTTCCATTGTGTGAACATGGCACAATTTGTTTATTTATTTTCCTGTTTATAGATATTTAGTCTGTTTCCATTTTTAATGCAATGAATAAAGCTACTAAAGATCTTCTTATAGAAGATTTTATGGACATATACACTTATTTTTCCTTGCTATATACCTATGATTCAAATTTCTTGGTCACAGGATACATGAATCTTTAATTCTTTTAGAAGCTTCCAAAAGTTTTCAAAAGTGATATTGATTTTTTTTTAAGATTTTATTTATTTATTTACTTTACAGAGAGGGGAAGGGAGGGAAAAAGGGGAGAGAAACATCAATGTGCGGTTGCCTCTCACGTGGCCTACACCAGGGACCTGGCCTGCAGCCTAGGCATGTGTCCTGACCGGGAATCGAACCAGCGACCCTTTGATTCGCAGCCCACGCTCAATCCACTGAGCTACACCAGCCAGGGCGTGATATTGATATTTTAAATTCCCAAGGGCAGTGTATAAGGGTTCTAGTTTCTCTCGATTATTTATTCATTTCTGCAGTAAAGATTTAACTCAGCAGGTTTGGGGTGCTCAAACCCTGCCCCTTCCGAAGAATCAACTGATCCTTGACCGACTCCTGGGATCTAATCTCTGAATCCTCAGAATATGCTGGCTGGTAAAAGTGACTTTATACACCTGCTGCCTTGGACTATGCCAGGCGGTTTATGCTAACAGTCTGATTTATGATGGGGAGCTGGGCCTGTGCTTTATCAATGTGACCTCTTGGGGGTCAGCCACGTGAGCATAATGTGCCTACGAGACCAGATCCCAATAAAATCTCTGGATACCAACACTGGCATGAGCTTCCCTGGTTGACAGTGTTCCATATGTTTTGTCATTCATCATTTCCGGGAGTGTTACTCACTTGTCATACCACTCACCTGAGACAGGACAAGTGGGAGCTCGCTCCTGCCCTCTGCTGGAGAGACCTGTGTGCTGTTTACTTGGGCTGACTTTAATCAGTCTCTTCCCAGGGTACTAAATTGTGATGGCGGGTATAGCAGCTTCTCTGAGTTCTGGAAGTCCTTCTCTCCAAGCGGTGAATCTGAGGGTGCTCTGGGAAGCCAGACACAGTATTTTAAAACTGAGCGATTTGGGTAGTTTGAGTAGTTTAGGGAAGTAGTTTTGCTTTTCTCTGAAGACTGATGATATTCTATACCTTTCCATATAATTATAGGTCATTCTGATATTTTCTTTTGTGGGACACCTGCTTAAATGATTCATTATTTTTAATTGGATATTCCTCTTTTTTCTTTTTGATTTATGGAGGTTCTTTATGTACTCTGTGTGGGAGTTCATACACAACACACATGCATGTGTGTAATCTTCTCCATACACTATTCACCCCTCTTCCTTCCCAAGGGTTTTGGCCAAGACTGTAAACACGAAAAATAATATATATAAAAGCAGCAATATTTGTCCTTTTTTTCCACTTATGTATACTAAGGATCTGGAATAGTATCTAAAAATTAACAAATAATTTATGAATTAATAAAATGATTGGCAAGGAAATTGTCCTATAACATATTACTTTAGTAATCACTTCCCTATATTCTCTGTGAGTATATTTAGTAAATAAAAGGGAATATAATAGAATGCGTATGTTTATTTAAACAGTAACTTAAGTTACTTTACTATTAGAGGAATAATTTGAGCACCTGGGCTCTATTTTTTATTCTCTATTTTGCAGATAAGCAGACAAGGCATAGAATAGTTCAGTAGCTTGCCAGAGTTATAAACTAGTAAATACCAGAGCTGAGATTTAAACAGATGGACCAGCGTTGGAGTTTATTATCTTGACCACCATGTTTTACTGTCTGTCAGCCTATCACTTTGAGTCGTTACTTGTCCATCACTTTCTATTTAACATGTCATTTAATCGCATGATGCTAAATTATGCTTTTAAGAGAGTTAGTGCACATTCTAAGTTCTATTCTGTTGTCATAAATATTGATAAGAAACTGCATTTATGTTCTTTCATTATTCAAGTTGTGGTTTCTTTCTTTCTTTTTTTTTTTCCTATATTCAGATCAACCCAAAAACAAAATAATAAAAAATACTTAACACATTCTTCAATTGACTGGCAAATATACTTAGGTAAAATACAAGTTCTTCTAAGATAAATACTCTTCTTAAATTTGGTTTTCTTTTTAAATCCTAAATTTATGCACTGTCATAGGAACTAAGACATATAAAAATATTCTGAGGTTAAGCTTTCTAAACCTCAGAAAGTCTTAATCCAAACAGGTCAAGGACTGGATATTTCAGTTAAATAATTGTCTATTCCCCTGTTGGGGCTGATATTTTTTATTATTCTCTCTTGTGCTTTCTGGCTTTTCTGCTTCCTTATTCTTTTATGTCATTTTCTATAAGAACAATGTTTCACTTGCTTTTATCTTTTCAGTGGTTTAAAGAGTTCATATGTCTTGTCATTATAATTCTACACAGAGAAATTGCTAAGTTTTCAAAAACACCCCTTAAGCTCTATTTCTCTCATTAACAGCGGCAAAAATGTACTGTAATTCATTTCTAAATTATAAGAGATAGAAGTCAGTACATTCTATTCACTTTCACCATTATCTCATCCCTTATAATATGTATTTCCCAATATTCATAAAAGTAATCTGGAATTATAAATTGTTATTATTGTTACAGTCTTTTGTATTATCATATTAAACATATTGGGCTTGCAAGTGGTACAAAAATATTATAAAAGCATCAGTGTGCCCATACTCCAGCTTGGGAAACAGAGCTTTGTGAAGGAAAGCGAAGGTTTCTCTATGACCATCAAAGGTAACTGCCATCCCGGATTTGTTTTTCTTTCCCTACATTTAAAAGTTGTTACTACATATACACTTACTATAAATGTGTATGTACATAAACATATGTCTGTATGTATACACATATGTATCCATATTGTATATTGTAATGTTTTGTATCTTTTTAAGCTTCGTGAAATGATATATTCCACAGACTACTCTGCAATATACTTCACTCAAACTTGAGTTTTTGAGAGTGTCTGTGCTGGTATATGATTCTTCATTTGGATCATTTAAAAGTGGCATTGAGTAGGCTGACCCTAACCTGATCATCTTCCTGTAAAGGGACACTGAGGTTCTTTCTAGACCCTTGCCATTGCAGACAGCATGCTGTAAAGATCCTTGCATGGGCCCTCCTGTGGAAGGGTCTCCAGGGTCAAAGCAGCCAAGTGGATGACTGAGCCACAGCTGTGACTTGACACAGATTTTGACTTTACAGGCTAGTGCCAGAATTTTTTTTATTTCTGCCATTCTGCTGCATATAAAAAAAATAGTTCTATTGTGGGTTTTATTTTTACTTCTCTGGTTATTGGCCAGGTTCGACATCTTTTTTTGTTGTTGTTGTTGTTGGCTATTAAGATTTTGTCTTTCCTGTACATTACCAATTCACATATAATTTTTTTTTCTTTTTGGTTGCTTTTTCTTACAAATTAATAGGAATTTTCTACTATTTACTCTAGATTCAAAATCTTTGTCATTTACATGCATTACTATCATCTTCTCCAAATCTACTGCTTGCTGTTTTTATAATGCCTTTTTCTGAAAGAAGAATAAAATTGGAAAATAAGCAATGTATCCTTTTTTCTTGAATGATTTGGGTTTTACAGTGTCTTCAGATACTCTTTCCTTCACAAGGCCATGGTATTTTCTTCAAAAGTGGTACTTTACACATGAAGGTATTAATTCACCTAGAAGGTGCTTTGGTGTATCATGTGAGGTAGAACTACATCATCTTTATATGTTCACAACAAATCATTGAAGCAACATGATTGAATAGTCCACTCTTTCCATCTCTAGAGCCTCATTTGTTATATATCACGTTTCTGTGTATTTGTGGGTCTTTTTCTGGGTTCCTTATTATATATATTTTCTTACTCTAGTTGTATGTATCAATTTCTAGTACAATGTTATATTTGCTTGATTATTATATGTCAAAATACATTTTGATATCTGATAATGAGGCTCATATTATAGAACTTTGTAATTTGAAAAATTAGAAATATCTATTGCCTCAATTTTCATCAAACCCTTCTCATTCTGAATATGAGGGCTTGGGGGAAATTCAGCTCAGGAAGATTTTCTTAAATTAAGTTGTTATTAATATTTCCAAACATTTATCAAGCTGGATTTCTAATCTTAGTCCTCTCTTTGTACTGCCTTTTGTTTCCATCCATTTATCTTTTTCTTTACCGTTTCGAGGAAGTTTATGAATTATGTTCTCCACATATCTGATCTGACATTTTATATCTTAAATTTGGCTTTTACTTTCTCTTTCTCTTCTGCCTCTTTCTTCTCCTTATAAGAACTCTTATGATTGCACTGGGTGCAACTGAGTAATCCATGGTCATCTCGCCATCATTTCAAGGTCAGTTGAACCTTACTTTATCTGCAACCTTAATTCTCTTTTCCATGTAACCTAACATATTCACAGATTCTGGGGATTAGAACGTAGACATCTTTGGAGGACTGGCCATTGTCCTTTCTACTGCAGTCTCTCAGATGACCAATCAGGAATTTGAGATCAATGAAGGTCCAGTGATTGGCCTCCAATCAGAGAGCAGACTCTGGTCTTGCTAGCACATAGATTGGAATCAAATATTCTTGTCCCTCAGACCAGAGTGGTCTTCGCACAGCAGACCCAACACACATTGTATACTTCAGCCTTCCTCCCACTGATAGTATGTAGACCATTTTGAAAGTTGAATACACAATATAGAAATTCTGCATGCATTTTTTCCTTTTAAACTCAAAATCCAATGCCTAATAATACTTTTAGTATACTAGGGGGCATGAAGTTTATGGCAAAAACAAATTATGAGACTGAAATTTCAATGAATGTTCCTGCCAGTAAAACTTGACAATCCAAACACCGATACAAGAAGGAAATTGATCTTTTTATTAAACATACATTGAGTTTGCACACGTCTAAAGGGACTTCCTGTCACAACACTGAAATTCAGTGTTTGATCTTCGAGTTCAAATTTAAACTGACACACCACAGATACTTCTTTAAATTCATTAGTCTCTAAGTGTCTTTTTCTTGGAAAGGTCAGCATTTGGTAATGTCATTGAAACACCCGTCTTTTTCAGAGAGGTGAGTGGAGGGAGTGCCAGCTCCTGGAACTGTGGGAATCAAGAGCACTGAAGAGGTGCACACATTGGTCAACATGACGTCCAGGTACCGCCTTGCACAGAGTCGCTCCCCTTCAGTGATTTTTTTCCCTTCTATTTTGACTCCAGAAAAAAAGGTGCTGTCAACCTCATTTAGACGGTTATTTCACACTTCTACTTAATAGGTACACTTTTCACTCAATTTCTTTTATTTGCATTAGACTCAGATAGAAGCAAGATGACAGCTATTGGGGAGGGCTAGGGGGTGGATGGATCAAGCCAAATTTTCTCATTTTTTATTAGAACCCAACAGTCTTGGTTATTATCATTCGCTTCCAGTCATATATTTTCTCATGAACTTGTCCAGGTGATTCTGATCTGTGGAAAGAATCAGTTAGCTTCTGTAGCTCTGGAAAGGCCTTCAGCCTCTTTGGAGATGATGAGGCAGGCAGAGGAGAGAGAATTAAAAGACCGACTCCATAGCCGAATTTCCAGCCCGAGGCTAAGAAGGACCAGGATTGTTCTCACTGGAAAGCTCAGGATCCCCAGTGTAGGGCACATCCAGGGAGAAAAAGTCATGAGCAGGGAGGTCTGAAAGGGATGCTCTTGAGCTACTGGGGAAAGGCAGGGCAACCTGATCCTACTGCAGACCACGAGGTGCCTTTCTAGGCGCTGAAGACATCAATCCAATGATGTGTGGCCCCGTGCACCAAAATCTAAAAATGCCAATGTGGAAGAATTAGATCATTATTTTTTAAAAACATATTTGTAATATCCGGAGGAACAAATGAACAAACAAAAATTTGATGAGGAAGGAGACATCTTCTTCATGAGCAAGGAGAAGGGGAGGGACAGGTTTTCAAAAAAGAAAAGTTCTTTGAGGGTGGTGATTGATTCTTCAATGTAAATCAAGTACCATGCAGTGTGGGCAGCCTTCAGTGTGCTGCTAAGAAGCTTGTTTGGGGGGATTCCCCCCCGCCCCCCGAGCTGGAGAAGAAATGTGTGAAAGAAGAATAAGAAAGACTTTGCAGTCATACAAACATTGGTTTGAAAATTAATAGTCACTACCCAGGAGGCGTCAAAGTGTATTTAACTATCATTAGTCTGTTTCCTCATCAGAAAGGGTGGTGGGCAAGGGTGTCTAGCATACAGGCTTGTTCTGTTGATGAGATGAGAAATTGCCCAAACAGCCGGAATTGCCTTGTGTGAAAGCATAAAAATCGTAGGATTCTGATACATAGTAATGATTGCATTCTTTCGCCTCTTTTTGCTTCTCTTGCTTTCTCCTTTTTCCCTCACAATGGGCCATCATGAAAGGTAATCAACAGACATGTAGTTGAGAAGACAATATGTCCTTTGGACTGTTACGGAACTCACCGTCCTTGCTTCACCACCTCTGTTTACTAAATTGCCATCAAGACGTCCCGCCCCGATTTCCCATGCTCAGTCCCACACTGCATGTTAGCATGTCACATTGGATAAAAATATTTCTCAGCTCAAAATAAAGCTCTTCGGCATAGAAATCAAATCCATCCACAACCTAGTCCCTGTCTACTTCTCCCACTTAGAGATATAAGTCTACTCATTTATTCATTCATTCAACAAATGTTTATAGAATACCTACTATGAGTAAGGTATTAAGTGTTAGGTGATAAAACTTGAAAATTTTGTCAGGACAAGATGGTATAGATGTACTTTTACAGATTTACGCTTTCATGCTTCCTAGCTTATTTATTCATATAATTCATTTTTTAAAGCATATCAGGCCCATATTATCCCTATTTTATTGATGAAGACATAAAGGCTCCTAAAAAGAAATAAATTTCTCACAATAAAACAGATTATGAAGAAAGCAAGCAGAATTTGAATGATATATTTAAAATCTGCGCCATGACCTCTATGGCTCAATGGCATCGTCCTGCAAACCAAAAGGTTCACCAGTTTGATTCTCAGTCAGGGCACGTGCCTCGGTTGCAGGCCAGGTCCCTGGTTGGGGGCGTGTGAGAGGCAACCACACATTGATTTTTCTCTCCCTCCCTTTCTCCCTCCCTTCACCCCTCTCTAAAAGTAAATAAAATCTTTAAAAATCTGCAAATTTTATTTCTCTTTGGCTTTTAAGTTAAAGAATATTTTTTGTCTCTATCCTGCCTAATAAGTCTTGTAAAGACATTTATGTTAACAAAGATATTTTTATTTAAGCGGCATTTAACCAAACATTTAAGAATTCATTTCTCCCCTCCATCAGCAATAGGTGAATTTCCTGTATTAGCCAGAAAACAGTGAATGACACCGTTGAGCAATGCGATTCTCGAATTTTTATCATTATTTCTGTCCTAGAGTTTTTCTCCTTGGGAGGTTCAGAAGCATTATTTATACATGACATTTTGAGGTTGGTAGCCCTCTTCAGAAATTTTCTTTCCTTCTAATGTCAAGGAAAAGAAAATCTCTTTGCATACATTTTTTTAATCTTGAGAACTCTCAGACATGTAATCGATTTTGACCCATTTAGAAAACATAGTCTCTGCGACCTTGGTAACAATTGTCCCAATTTTCCCATCACAGCCAAAGAAGGTCTTTAATGACAAAACTCTTGTCAAAATATTCCCACTCATTAGGCTAGTTTGGCTGGGCGGCGGCCTAATTACAAAGGAGTTTTTTCAGTCTTGTGTTTCGTCTCCTCGGGTCCCAATGTCAAGTGAGGAGTCCGTGCTTCTGCCAGCCACGGACAGGACGATAAATAGAAGGATAGGAGTGTGCCCTGAGTTATCTGAAGGAGACCGTCCCTTTCTCCTCTGGATTCTCTCATCTGAGGTCTTTTCTCAGAATTCTAGCTCTGAGGAACCACATCTGACACCCAGAGCTTCTAGATCTCCTGAGCGCAGCTTCCTCTTCTCTTTCTCCAGTCTTGTCTGACTTTCCTCAGATGTTAAGTGATACCAGGACAGGTGTTCGTTTCTGTGTGAGAGACGCCCTGTTAGACTCTGCAATGCGTCTTTCTGCACTCTCGGCTTGGCGGTAGCCTATAATGTGCTGGTCAGGCTGTCCTCACAGAGGACGCTTCTGAGAGTGACTGCCTGCCACCCTCCCCTGGAGGGACCAGCCACCCAGGACACTAACTCATATGTATAAGCTGAGTTCCCATACCCTCTACTTGTAGCTGGAAGCAGACACTCAGATGAGGATATTTGACTACGTGGTCAAGTGCAACCTGTTCTGTGGGCAAAACCAATGAGTCGCTGAGTTGGCTGCCATTGAATTGCTTCTGACTCTGGGTATATAGGTGCCAGGTGTGCAGGCTGCCAGTCTCAATTTTGTCATCAGGCCTCGAATGGTGACTTTAGCTGAGATTTCTCTCTTCAATGCTGTTTGTCTATTTTAAGTTTTTCTGGGATGTTTAAGAGTTCCTGGTACTGCAAAGACTCTTGTGCACATCACATTTATGGTTTTATTAATTTACATGCCTTTTTGTCATTTTGCATTTGGAACCAGAGTGGGAAGCTGTGGCCAGTTTCAGATTGCTATCTTAAACACATACATGGAATCTCTGCTCTCTAAGAGGCTCAAGAAACCACAAACACCAACAACAAACCTTGACAGTTCCCCACTATTTGTTTTTGCCCTCAACAAATTGGGCAGCTGAAGTAATGTCTGTCATTACATTCACTCCAGGCTGATTCTTGATCTCTGACCAGGAGAAGAGAAACAAAAATGAAGCCATAGTCTCATTCCTGCAAGAATTCTCCTCTTGGTGAGAACACTCAGTCAAAGTTAAAGGAGAATATGTACTCTCCACAGGAATGAGCTGAAGCAACCCCAGAGATCAGACTGTCTAGTGAGACTCACAGGAATCAGATTTTATCCGTTGCTGGGATTCACTAATATTTTTAAGGATGCAAGTAACTGTAAACACAGGCAAAGCAGAGAGAGTCCCAGGAGCCAGTGCTGATCCCCAGGCCTTTTCTTCCCATGTCAAATGAGCTCTGGTCCTGGTTACAAGATGCAGTTTCTAAGATGTATGATCACCTCACTAACTCCTGAAACTCCTCTGTTTTTTACCTAACTTATCCAACTTCTTCTAGGGAAGCACGCCTCATAAATTCATACATTCTACGTCTGTTGGCTCTAAGCAACTAGACAACCAGGCACAATCTGCTAAAAGCATTCTTTAGATAAGGATTCTTCTGCTGGCAGACACCATTGGGTTTGATTGACAGGAGATCTAGCATTTGTGTGTCAAAAGGAGATTAGACTGGGTCCCGGGCACCTTTTTTTCTCAGGAGTGTCTCCTCTCATCACTCCACCACCACCCTCATCAAAGGAGTAAATGGATTGGAGACTCGCCTTAACTCTTTTCTTCCCAGCAAACCATCAACATAAAATCAATTTTATCTTAGAAGGGCCACTATTGCATTCAATTCTAACTCAGTGCACCAGTAAGAAACTGAGTGGTTGCTGTTTTTAATTATTTCCTCCAATTCTCTGAGAACTGAATTGAAAATTCAAATTAAAAGCACAGAAATAAAGCAATGATGAGAATCATTATTTATTGTTTTGCTAAATATATTTTCAAAGCTTCTAGTTGGCTGCCCCCCATACTATACCATTAAATGTATAAAAGCTAATTGTTAAAATGTCACTCTTACAAATTAAGGTTTCTCATCTATCCAGAGAAAAACTGGCCATTTTCTAAGCCAGAGGCAGAAAAGATGTTCCATTGTGCTTGTCAACTCCTGTTCTTTGAGAGTGGCTATCTGGACCACTGGGTTGATTAGACCACCCTCCACTTCCCCCATTCACATCCTTTTGCAGAAAAATAAGCCAGGGTATGCATTTATCAGTCTCCAACAAGGTCCTACTGCCCGTTGTTTAGCCTAATCTTTAACCACCATGGGGAGGAAAGGGGAGGAAAAATAGAACCACAGTACAAAGCCTGTTATGGAGTTTTAGTGAATAAAGTCTAGGGTGGACCCTTTTAAAAAAATGATCTAATTTGTGTTTCTAAAATAGAAATTATGCCCCGCATTTGTAATGGCTCGGGCCTTCCTCCAGCGCTTTTCTCAGACATTTCAACATTAGCGTCCCTGATGCCGTGTAACTGCAGGTAACGTGCTTTTTAAACCACATTCTTTTCCTAGAGCTCATTAAAAGCTCTCGTTCCTTTAATGATATTTGGACCTCGAGGTAGACTTATTAGTGCGTGAGGAGCAATGGATGCTTAAATGTCAGGTCTATTTACTGGCTGGAAGGATCGCTCTTGGAGAGGCGTTTGTCTTCGGTGGGACACACTGACTGTGGCTCATTTTGTTGTTCCCGACGGGACAGAGTTCTCCTGAGTCCAAAGCTGTTTAATCCCACCACGCGTCAGCGTGGAGAATTACACTCTGGGTCATGCAACTTCCCAGTGTGTTTTTAACTAGAGTGATTACCGATGTTGCCACGTGGTCTTCCCCGCTGGCCAGAAGCAACCCCCACCCCCGGGCGGACACCAAACCTGTGTTTTCCGGATCCTTGTGTTCGGGTGCTTGTGACACAGCTGGAAGACAGGGAGCTGTCCGATAAATGTTCGTCTGCTTTAGTCTGACCTCCCTTGGCTTCTTTCTCTATTATCTTTTTCATCAATGTTTGAAAATTTTTAGACTCAGCCTCCTTAATAATTCTCAAATCCAGCCCCTCTTAGCTCCATTCTCTCGTCACCTGGTCCAGCCCACCATCATCCCTCAGCTGGATTCTTGGACAGGCTTCTAACGAGTATCATCCTCCTCCATCCATTTTCCACATGGATGCCAAATGGAAGCGAACTTTGCTACATTCACACTGGAAACACTACAACACTCCCCTCTGCCCAGCTCTTACCATAGGAAAAAATAAATCTCAGCTCCTCAGCAGGCACACAAGGCCCTTTGAATCTGGTCCCTCGGTATTTTCTAGTCTTATTTCTTATTTAACACCTCTAGGCAAGCTGTGGTTCAATCAATCCAGACTCCTCAGTCCAAGAATACTTCGTGTGCCCTCCTTCATTGTGTCTTATTGCGTGATTTGTTTTCCCCTGAGCCTGGAACATTTCTTCCTGACATCTTGGCTTGTCAAAATTCTGCTCTTCCTTTCTGATCCAGTGAAAATGCTTCCAACATGCCCAAATTCTTTTCTACATCTTTCCTGTTTAAAATGGTTGCTCCTTCCTGTGTTCACACATTGTGGTTTGGCAGGAAGGCAGCAGAGCGAAGGGGTGAAAAGCCCAAACCTGGGAACTGCCTGCTGGGCTCAAACCCAAGCTCTGCCACTTACCGGCCTGGGGACCTTAAGCAAGTTGCTTTATCTCTCTTCCTCAGTTTCCTCATCTGTTAAATGGGGGAAAGAACAGTGTCCCATCATAGCAGCGCTGTGATAATTAAATGACTTCATTGTCCGATACATTGAAAGTGCTCTGCAAGCATTTCTTCAATTAAAGAAAAATAGCAGCAGGAATATGGAAGAACACTGATCTCTTAACTCTCTGGTTAGTGGTTCTCCAAAGTGTGGTCCAGCAGCGTCGGTCTTGCCTGGGACCTTGTTGGAAATTTAAATGGTCAGATCGCACCACCGACCCGCTGACTCGGAAACTCTGAGCGTGGGCCCAGCAGTGTCTACTGTAACAAACTCTGGGTGATGCTGATGCCAGATCAAGTTTGTGAGTCATTCTAAAGAGGACCTTTCATTTAAAAAGACTTTCAGTCCTTGCTGCCTATAGACTGATTACAATTCTCCTGTGCACAGCCACTGGAAAGTAGGCAATGCCATTGAAGACAATTCTAAAAGGTTGGAGAGGGCAGTGAGGAATTGGCTCAAAAAGCTGAAAATGAAATAGAAGCAAAGTATCCATTTTCATGAGAGAGCAAAGGATGCAAGAAGGAAAAACATTACAGAAAAAAGGCCAAAATATTTCATTTTATTTCTTCTCTCATAAAATCAGGGAGCTTCACATGGGTTCATTGTTCTAAAGATTTATTCATGTTTTTTAAAAATATTTCTATATTCTATTTCTATATTTTATATACTCTATATTTCTATATATAAAATATTTTTATATTTCTTATAATATGTTCATAAGAAATTTTAAGTTATCATAAAAAAGTTTTAGTAAAACCCTCTTCTCTTTGAACAATTGGGTAATTTTTTAAAAAAGAATAATGGGAAATTTTACTGAAAAATACAACCAATTTCATATAATATAAATATGAAACAACATAAATATGTGTGGAAAACTAAAATAAGTTACAAGGGCAGCTGAATGTAGCACCAAGTATACTACAGAGTTCTTTGCAAAACTGAATTCATACAGCAGATACCATTGCCAAAACAAAAGGAATTATGAAATATTGTAGACATAGGAAAAGTATGGAATAACAAAATAAGTATCTGTACGTGCACCCACCACCCAGCTTAAGAAGCAATTTTTAAAGGAGTTGAAAGTGTCTATGCATTTAAATGCTGTCTGGCTGTTAAAATTTTAACAGAGAAAGCACAGCACAGGGCTTACCACAAAAAATGTTCATTCTTCTGTTCGCTTCTTTGCAAAACGTGTAAACAAGTTCTCTGGCAGTGGGGGTTTCCCAGACATAGGTGTGTTTCTGGGTAAGTTTGGGGATGGTGAAATTGTTACGAGTGAGTACAACAATTACCACTGTTGTCCTTTCCAAATGAAGTTCTGTGTTCTTACAGGACACTTATTTTCCCCTTTCATAAATAAAGATTTTGTCCTGAAAATGCTTTGAAAAGCTCCCAGGGATAATTCCATTTTTCAAGTACAGTACTCAAGAGTCTGAGGGCGGAGGATGGGTGATAATTAGTTCTGGTGATTGTGAAGGTTTTGTAAAATTGACAAAGTCTACTTTCTATGTGCTCTTCTCTTGATTTCCCTGGAACTCTGGATTAACAAGTTAAATAAAAAGAACATTAAGGGACATAATAATCATAGTTACTTTTATTGACCAGCTTTCAGGTGAGAGTCATCATCTGAGCACTAGAAAGATATTAATTTGTTTAAACTTTATAATGGCTCAAGCGATAGGTATATTATTTCATCTACTTTTTCTAGCAAAGGAAATCAATCATAAGAGATGTTGAGTAGCTTCTCCAGGGTCACAGAGTTGAGGAACGGCAGTATTGGGGTCCCAATCTGTGCACCATCCGGAGTATACTGTCGAAGATGGGGGGTCCCGGTGGTGTAGGGAGCAGTTGATGGAGGGGTGGCTCACCTAGTCCAACCTCTTCCTTTTACAGGTGAGGAAACTCAGGCTAAAACGGGAAGGCGCTTCTGCAAGGTTGCAGAGCTGAGGCGGGGGTTCAGGTTTCCTGAATCTCCCTTCAGGCCAGCGCCTGCCCTCCTTTGCACACGTCTAAAGTACAAAGGCTCTTCTTTGCCTCTAAAGCCTGTTTATCCGGCTTTCTTCCACAGCACGCAGTGAGCACCACCAACCTTCTCGATGCTGCCTGCACTGCAGGGTCAGCTGGGGAAGGGTAAGAAAATACCCAGAGTATCACCCGAGAGAGTTTTATAGTTTTTGTTCTGGAAGGGGACCAGACGTCCATACCACCTCCACATTGGATGTACTATAGGGTTTCCAAAATGTACAGCTTGCCCTCTTCCTCTTGGTCCCCTCGACCTCAGATCTGAACCTTTCTCACCTCAGTCAACGACACCACCGGGGGTTGCTCCAGCCAGAAGCCTAGTGCCCTTCCCTTATTCCTCTCTTTTCCTTCCGTCTACTCTCAATCCATCAGCTTGTGTCGGGTGTTGGGTAAATATTTGATGAATGAAGAAATGCAGACATTTATTATGGGCCTCCTTTGGAAGGGTAAAAGTTTTTAAATTGCATACATGGTGGGCAGGTATCCTTTTAGGACTGCTGCTCCTGTTGTTCCTCCTTGTCTGGGAGGCGCAGGGGTCCCCTTGGGAAGGGTTGAACTGAAGGCTCCCTAAAGAGATCCCCCCTAATGCTCTAAGTGATGCCCTGACACCATGAGAAGGCATGGGTCCCTTTGGAGCACTCACATCTTTCAGTTTTCTTCTTCCCACCCATCTCTCCTGCCCCTTGTATCCCTGCGTGTGGACACAGGGGATTTGCAAGGCCCTGGGGAGAATTCTCAGCTCTGGCAGAGCTGACACAGAAAGGTTCTTTCAAGCAGTAACTTCCACTGCTTTTTAGTCAAGCCAGGCTTGACTGAACAGACAAGTCAAGCAGAGTCTTCCAGTCAGTGATGAATGCTCTCTGTTCAGATGGTACTGCGACCGAGGGACAGCACCTCTCTGCTGCCCACTCCCCAGCCTCCCTCACTCTCAGTGGTGAGGACAGACCCCACGGACCCTCAGCTGTGACCAGCCACAGCACGGAGAGGCAATAGCAGCTAGCGGTTTGAAGGTCAGAAAGCCACAGGAGGAGGCTTCTTGATTTCTGATGATCATGAGGTCACATGGCAGGTACAGTGCTTCAAAGTTTGGGCTTTGGGTTTTTATATGAGAAATAAAAAGATTCTAGAGCAGTCCTGCCAAATAAAAGTAAAGATGAGTAACATATGGAATTTTAAGTTTTCTAGCAGCCACATTCAAAGTGGTGAGAACACGGGCAATTAGTTTTAACAGTATTTTTTGTCCTAATACAGGGTGGGGTAAAGATAGGTTTATTGCTGTTTGGATGGAAAATAATACAATCATTAATAAAGAATAATACAAGAATAAACTGTTTTGCATACTCACAACTGTAAACTTACTTTTGCCCCACCTTGTATATCAAAAATTATCATTTTTACATGTAATAAACATAAAAGATTATTGACAAAATATTTTACATTTTTTTCTTCACACTAGCCTTCAAAATCCTGCATGTGTCTTTTGCTCACAGCACATCTCAGTTTGTGTGCTAAATTCAGCAGTTTAAGTGAAATGTAATAGTTAGAGTTAGTGGAAACTATTTTAAATTTTAACTGGAAATGACTAAAATGAAATAAAAGTAAAAATTGAGTTCCTTGGCTCCACTGTCCACATTCCAAGTGCTTAAAGCTGCAGTGGCTCACAGTAACTACAATAGACAGCACATCTCTTCAAATATGGGTTTTACTCATTTTGTAGTATTCACGGGACCTTGTAAAGTATCCAGTTCTCATTAAATGTTATTGACTGGTTATTAGCTGATAAAATTATAACATATCACTAAGAAACAAAAGAAAGATATCACATTCATAATAAGTAAGAAGAGCAAATTTGTTTTCCGTTTCATAAACTCAATTTTTTCACATGTGAAAAGAAATAATAAGTACCTTGGTACCTCCCACAGTGAATCTGTGGGTAAATTACTCCCACAAGCACGTCTGTGAAAAGCTATAGACTAATTCATCTTATTGAAGATTCACAAAGCGGATTAGCATTATCTTTTTCATTCATGGATCGGACATACAAACCAATCCTTGTTTTTACTGTACTCTCCTCTTTGGTCTATAAGTATCTATCTTCTTTTCTCCTTTTTAAACAATATTAAAAGCAAGTATGAGCCCACCACCCAATAAAAAATCCATGGCTTTTATGGTAGCTTGCACCCCACATCTAAAATACCCATCATCCCAAATTCTATGCTCATTTTTCACTTGCTTTCACTTGATATAGTTTTATATCACACATATGTTGTTAAGTATGATATATTATTTATTATGCACATATTTAGTCACAGCCGAGTGAATGATCATGCTATAGAAATTCTTGAAACTGCTGGATGCTGAGTCAAATTCAAAAATTTCTAAGCTATCTCCTTCTTCAATTCCTTTTTAAGCCTTTATCGTCTCCAAATACCCTTTTTTATTTTTTTAATTTTGTTTTTCAATTACAGTTTACATTCAATGTTATTTTGTACTAAATTTTAGGTGTATAGGAGAGTGGTTAGACAATCAATATACTTTACAAAGTGTTCCCCCTGGTATTTCCAATACCCAACTGGATCCACACGTAGTTATTACAGTATTATTGATTCTATTTCCCGTGCTGTACTTCACATTCCCGTGACCACTTTGTAGCTACCAATCGCACTTCTCGTTTCTCTCACCTTCCTCACCCGGTCCCACAACCCCTCCCCTCCGCCAGTGTCAGTCTGTCTCCTATACGTATGGGTCTGTTTCTGTTTTGTTTATATTATTCTTTAGATTTCACATATGAGTAAAATCATATGATATTTGTCTTCTTATGACTGATTTATTTCACTTAGCATAACACTCTCCAGGTCGACCCATGCTGTCACAAATGGTGAGATTTCATTCCTTTTTGAGACTGAATAATACTCTTTTATATATATGTACCACATCTTTTTATCCATTCGTCTATTGATGGGCACTTGGGTTGCTTCCATATATTGGCTCTAGTAAATAATGCTGCAGTGAACATAGGGGTGCATATCTCCTTTTGAATTGGTGTTTTCTGCTTCTTCAGATATATTCCCACAAGTGTAATTGCTGGGTCATAGGGCAATTCCTTACTGTTTTTCCACTGTGGTTGCACCAATCTGCATTTCCACCTATAGTGCCCAAAGGTTCCCTTTTCTCCACTTTCTCACCAACACTTGTTGATTTATAGATGATAGCCATTTTGACAGGTGTGAGTTGATATCTCATTAAGGTTTTAATTTGCATTTCTCCAAGACCAGTGACACTGAGCATTTTTTCATGTGTCTATTGGCCATCTGTATGTCCTCTTTGGAGAAGTGTCTGTTCAGATCCTTTGCCCAATTTTTAACTGAATTGTTTGTTTGTCTTCTGATGTTGAATTGTATGAGTTCTTTATAAATTTTGGATAGTAACACCTTATCAGATGTATCACTAGAAAATATATCTTCCCATTCAATGGATTGTCTTTTCATTTTGTCAATGGTTTATTTTCCTGTGCAAAATCTCTTTAGTTTGATGTAGTCCCATTTGCTCATTTTTTTTTGTTTCCTTTGCCTGATGAGATATATCAGAAACAATATTACTAAGCACATGTCCAAGATTTTAATGCCTCTGTTTTCTTCTATGACTTTTATGGTTTTGAGTCTTACTTTTAAGTTACTAACCCATTTTGAGTTTATTCTTATATGTGGTGTAAGGAGGTTACCTAGTTTTATTTTTTTGCATGTATCTATCTGTCCAATTTTCCCAACACCATTTATTGAATAGACTGTTTTTATCCCATTGTATGTTTTGCCTCCTTTGTCAAATATTAATTGATCATATAGGCATGGGTTTATTTCTGGGCTCTCTATTGTTCCACTGATCAATATGTCTGTTTTTATGCCCATGCCTGCTGTTTTGATTACTATGGCCTTGTAGTATAGTTTGATATCAGCTAGCGTGAATCCTTCAACTGTGTTCTTTTTTCTCAAGATTACTGTGGTTATTCAGGGTCTTTTGTGGTTCCATATAAATTTTTTTATTATTTGTTCTAGTTCTGTAAAATACATCATTGATATTTGGATAGAAATTACATGAGACCTATAGATTGCTTTGGGTAGTATGGGCATTTTAACAATGTTAATTCTTCCTATTCAATAGCAAGGTATATGCTTCCATTTATTTGTATCTTTTTTCAATTTCTTTCTTCAGTGTCTTATACTGTGCTGAGTAGAGTAGACTATTTTATTATTCTTCTAAATGCATTTTGCCTAGCATCAATTTTTTCTCTCTTGACTTCATTTTCCACACTGCCTTCAAGGTCATCTTTTTAAAACTCAAACTGGCCATATAATTTCCCTGCTATTAATAACTTTCAGAGACACTGCAAGCACTAAAATATAAAGTCCAAAATTCTTATGTACAGTGATTAATATATTCATTAATATCCAGAACTCCTACTGTCTCAGCAAGACATAGCTATACTGCAGTGTGGTTTTGACCCCCATCCAGTTGTGAAGTTGGTTTGTGTATCCTCTTGGTCTAGACTAGCCTATAACTTGCTTTGACCTGTAGAAGATAACAGAAATGGCAGAATTCAGCTTCTAGAGTCAAGCATTATGAGTCCTTGCAACTTCTGCTTTTGTTCTCTGAGAAAACTTCCCCAAGGCAGCTACGAAAGGAAGCAGAATTAGCTTACTCAAAAATGAAAGGCCATGTAGAGAAAATCAGGATTTTCATTCAAAAGCCAGCAGGCAAGTATGTGGGTGAAGTATTTTGCACCTTCCAGTGAATCCAATCAAAATCAGCATGGAAACTCACAACTGATCCACAAAATGATCAGAAATTTTAAAACTCAGAATTTGATGAAGATCCAACTCAAAAATTATGGATGTGGCTTTGGGGCATAGAGTGAACCTCTCATCACATTCCTAGAAAGCCACCAAATTTTTAAGATAATCACATTGGTGAAAATCTTGAATTCAAAGGGACAAAGATAGTTCAGAAGTGGGTCTCAACTTCTTATGTTCAGGAAACAGGAGCTAAATACCTGCAAACATGAGTCATTTGTTTTCTTTAGTTTTAACAGCTTTATTGAGGTCTATTCTATATACCCTACAATTCACTCATTTAAATGTATAGTACAATGATTTTTATTATAGTCACAAATTTGAAACTATTACCACAGTCAATTTTGAGAACATTTTCATCACCTCAAGAAAAAAATGTAGGATTGCTATCCCTCCCATCCTGCGCCTACCCTCCCGCCTTCCCAGCCCTAAACATGAAGTCCTTCTTAAGCATCACTGTTTTCCAGGAACACAGAGCTTAGGTAAAGTTCACTATAGTCATTCCTTTCTTTTGTTCAATATTAATGAATATAATAGGTTCCTAAACAACTAAGAGACAAGTATAAAACTCCTGAGTGAGATGAAGCAGAGTCTCATTAACAGTCTTTCTAGGGCTCTTGTCGGTGTTGTTTCTGTAAAATAAGTTGGACCATCCGTTGGAAGGTTAGAGCACAGGTCAGTTGTTTTAGAATTTTGAAGTCTGGGCATATTAAACAGGATTCCTGAAATGAAAAAAATATATATTAATATAAAAGTTTGAGTCACACTCTGTGGGGTACAAGTCTAATGGATTCCAAGAAGTTAGTGGGGAAAAATGTCTTGATTAAGCAGCACTGCTGTAAAAAGAAAACCACCCTCCTAAGAATGAGCAAAGACTATTTATTTATGGCTTACTAGACAGAAAGGGAGTCAGCCACCAACACTTACCTTTGGCAGAGTCTGAAGCAAACAGATCCAGGTATTTTGGTCACAAAAGTAGTACTCAATAGGGACACTTGGAGATCTAGGGGAAAATGGAGGTAATCATGATATGAAGTCAGAATTATATAAGGTATGATCAGTAGATTGTAATAATCGGTAAAATAATTTATCAGTTCATTTTTTAATATCATTTTCCATGTAGGTGCAAGCAGAAATGCCATCCGCTATATTTAATTATGGTCTCATTTGATGAGATTGGACTTGCCCGGAGGTTTTATAATGGGATCCAGTGATGGATGGCATATCCATCAGACACTAAGACTGAGGGCAGTGGCTACTGTCTGATTTAATTTAAGAATGGCATTAAAATAAATATGTTCTGACCTAACAATTATGCAAGGAGGGAAAAATAGAGGGAAGTTGCTATTATATGTGGATAACAAGTAAGGGTCTATAAAAAATGAGAAGAATGATGATGGGTAGAGAGAGTAAAAAACAAAACAGGAGTCAGACAGATGTCCTGCTCCAGCATCTTGGGCAGAAGCTGTCCATTGACTAAATCATCTGCTTATTCTAAAGATCAGCTGTGTCTACAAGATCTCTGAGTATTTTCCATTTGAAGTCCCTTGTTGGAGTAGCCTTCCAATTATGTGGAATTCAGAATTACTTCTTCAGCTGTTAAACATGAATCCAAGCACTGACTCTGGCATTTCACTGCTGTATTTGTTGTTTACAGTACCTGATAAGGTCCCTTCCAATGAGGCCAAGAGCTGCAGTTTTCCTATGATGACTCTTCCAAACAATGCAATATCCTGTTTGAAGATGATGAAGAGATGACTCTTCCAACCAATGCAATATCCTGTTTGAAGATGATGAAGAGATGGCTCTTCCAACCAATGCAATATCCTGTTTGAAGGTGATGAAGAGATGGTTTAAGAAAACATCTTGGAAAGGTATCCTAACCCTATTGGTGAAAGAACTGGGTATAATAACAAGAGTCCCTTGCAAAATATTGTCACTACATAGTAGGGCGGTGTCTAATGTTGGAGCATAATCCTCAAATGCATGGGTCTTCTAGTCACTAATTCATGAAGGAATAACTGATATGTCCCCAAGGGAATGACCACGAGAGCTAGTGAGAATATGCTTGGTCAAGGCAGCTCAAGAATTTCTGAAAGTTTTGCTAATTTTTATTTAAGGATTGGCACTAGTCCTTTCAACCTTTTCAGAAGATTATAGGTAATAAGGGGACAGTAAAGTTTTTGAGTAGGGAGTAATGTCTTAACAGAATTCTTTTGTAATTAACAGAATTCTTCTGCAATGGTTTCTGTTCGTTGTGTACTCACAATCACTTGATATAAAAGTTGGGGTACCCCCAATTGAAAACACAAAATCAAGTGCATTTTAGTGGTCATCAGGACTGTAGCTTTTCAATGAGGAAATATTTCAGCCCACCCTGAAAATGGATATACAGTAACCAAAACATAGTCAAATCCCACAGACATTGGGAGCTGGATGCAATCCATCTGAAACTACTCAAAGTGTCATTGAAGCTTTGGGTCTTTCAGTTTTTCCAGAATTAAGTTGTAGACAGGTGATGCATAACCTGAAAACAGCCTCAGCTGTCTTTTTAAAGTTTCTTCACCACTGTTGATTTAAAATAACAATTAATGTATCTATTTTATGATGGACAGTCTCATGAAGAAATTTAGTGAATATCCATTTGAAACGATCTGGTATCACCAATCATCCATCTTGAGTGTACCAGAGGTGTTCTGAATGAAAGATACAACAGATTTTTTCATTTTTTCTTTCAAAATTAGGGGCTAAATGCTGATTTTTTAATGGCCTCTTTGAATCCCTCCAGAGATTTATCCTTTGGGATTTTAGAGAGGTAGCTTATTTAGTGTAATGATCTGCTAGAACATTTCTTGTAGGTTTTATGTTATCTAATACAAGGACCTCAATTCTTATAATAGCCATCACTCTAGGAAGTAGAAATAAATCTAAATATTCCTTAACTTCTTGTCACTTTTAGAAGGATTTCTTCAGAAATGAGAACCCATTTTGTTACAGAGGCATCCCAAAGTCATGTAGGACTTCAAAAGCATATCTGCTATCTGTAGGTATGTTTACTCTCTGATCCTTAGCTGCTTGAAAAGCTCCAGTAAATGCATCCCACTAAGATTATTTTATTTCAAGTAGAGGCACACTGAAAAAGGCAAGTAGGTATCCACTATCTCGAAGCAAATGGCTTTAGGTAGAATAGACAATCACATGGTATGTGAGTTACATAGAGAAGCAACAGAAAAGAATTTTGTTGATGGTCCTGATGTCTTGAACAAATTGATATCTTCATTAATTTGGTTTCTCTACTGGCAGTATGAAAGTGTTATAAAGGCTTCTGGAGAATATGGTAAGACCTTTGGCTGAAAGGCTTTCATTGATAGGTTTGAGCCCTTCCTTTTCATCTGGCCTTAAAGGATATTGGGAAAGTTTGGTTAATGGTTTGGTAGGAGCTATCTGAACTTCAATAGGGTTTGCTCCAAATGTCCTGCTCAAATTCCAATGTTGAAATTTTTAGCCCATCAAGTATTAAGTATGCTGTCAAGATCTTTATGGGGGTATGTGTTAAATGTTATGGAGAAGACAAAGGTATATCCAGAGCAGACACAACTTGGTTATGAATAGAGGAATCCACTGGAATTTAAAGAAGTACTTTCTCTGATATACAGTTATTTTTGCAAACATACTTGCAAAGCCAGTACCTCCTTATGAAATTTGAAAAGGTGGCATCACAGAGCAGGAAGGAATTTTTTTCAGTCAAGGACACAAGGGTTACAGTGAAGGAATAAGAGATGGGGGGAAATCTGTGGATTATTTAGAATACCTGTGACCTGTGTGGTATGTTTACTCTGAAAAAGAGGTTGAGCAACAGAGGCAGGGTTTAACATAGAAAGAATAGTACCTGTATGTACCAGGAATTAATGAAGCTGACCAACTGTGTTTATAATTCACCTATTGTTTTATAAGTAAGGCAGGATGTTGGATGCATTTTCCTTCCTCAGAGCACCTTCACTGATCTGAACAAAAAGATATTTTTTTGATAAGATATATATTTTTTAAGATATACTTTTTTGATGTTTTCTTTGATAAGATGGGACAATTTTTTCCAGCATCCCTTCTTTTTAGCATGTCTACAAGTGTCCTTATCAGTAGGTGGTTTTGGGGAAGTGGTCTACTCAGCTGTTTGATCTTTAGAGCCGCACATTTATTTTTGGGTCTTGCCTCATTTTCATTCCAAAGTGATTTGAAAATATACCAGGTTGTTTTAGTTCAGATAAGGGGGTTACTTTTCCATTCTAATTTCTTTCTTTGAATTAGGTGCCAGTATCAGGTTTAGCTCCAATGACAAAAAGAGATGAATCTTGGGTCCATCTTATTTGAGACTCTCTACACTTCAGGGACTTTTTATGTCTATTTCCTTCACCAAGTTGGGGAAGTTTTATTTCATTGTTTGTTTCAAATAGGTTTCCAATCTCTTGCTCTTTCTCTTCTCCTTCTGGCACCTCTATGATGTAAATGCGTGTGTGCTCGAAGTTGTCCTAGAGGCTCCTTTCACCATCCTAATTTTTTTAGATTCTTTTTCTTCTTGCTGTTCTGATTGGTTGTTTTTTTGTTTTTTTGCTTCCTTATTTTCCAAATTGCTGATCTGACTCTTGACTTCATCCACTCTACTGCTGAGTCTCTATAAAGTTTTCTTTATTTCAATTAGTGTATCCTTCATTTCTGACTATATCTTTTTTATGCTCTTGAGGTCTTCACTAAATTCCTTAAGCATCCTTATAACCATTGTTCTGAACTCTGCATCTGATAGATTGCTTTTTTCCACATTGTCAAGTTTTTTCTGGAATTTTTTTCTGTTCTTTCATTTGGGCCATGTTTCTTTGTCTCCTCATTTAGGCAGCCTCCTGTGTTTGTTTTTGTGTATTAGGCAGAGTGGCTCAATGTAGTAGGTATCCTGTAGGATCCCGTGGCACAGCCTCCCCTATTACCCAAGCTGGGTACTCAAGGTGCACCCATTGTGTGGACTGTGTATACCCGCTCTTATAGTTGAGCCTTAATTGTTATTGGCACATCCAAGGTCAGCCACTCCCTGTGTTCTGTTCAGGGTCACACAGCATTAGCTACAAAGCAATCTGCAGATGGCCACTACTTGTGCTAGACTTGGAGGTGCCCAGGAGAAGACAAGCTATGATCCAAGGTCAACTGCTACTACTGATGGGCCTGGGGCAACTTAGCAAGTGGTATGGAGATCGCTGAAGCCAGATGGTACTAGTTTGAGAGAATTTAGGAAAATCTGAGGCATGGACCAAGACAAGTCATTATTATGGAAAAGCCTCTGGAAACTGCTTGGGTGGGCCTGAGTATTGGGTGGGGCAGGGCCTCAGGGAATCACCAGGGTGGGGCAAACAGTGTGAGCTGGGTTGATAGAGTCTCAAATATGGCACCCACCTGCTGGCTCTGTTGGGGGAGGGCTTAGCAAAGGAACAATGGCCTCTGCTAGCACTTCTGTCTGGGAGAAAGCTGCCCTCAGATCTCACCCTGATGTCAGACAATTCAGGTATTCCCTATATGTCTCTGATGTCTTTAATCCCTGGTGCTGGAGCTAAGAGGGAGTGAAGCCGAGGAAGTCTGTATGCAAGCCCTTTAAGAGGATTCCAGCAGTTTCTGTCTGCCACAGCCTCAATCTACACTGGGTTTTACATCCGGAAGTTATGGGGACTTAAGTTGCTGGCACTGGAACCCTGGGCTGGGAAGCCTGACATGGGCCTGTGACCCCTTGCTCCTGAAATATCCCTCCCAATTTTTATCTACCACACATGGGTATGGAACCAGCCCATTCCACGTCTCTGCCCCTCCTACCAGTCTGGATGTGGTTTTGTCTTTAATTCTGTATTTGTAAGACTTCCATTCAGCTCAGTTGCTGATGGTTCTATGTTGGTTGTCCTATAGTTTAGTTGCAATTTTGATGTGGTTGTGTGAGGAGGCAAGTCATGTTTACCTATACTGCCATCTTGACCAGAAGTCTCTCAAGCCAGTTTTTGACCCTTGAAAACTTATTGTGAAAAGAAGGATTCAGTAGGTCCCCTTATGGGTAAGTCCAATCAGCTTTTGCCAACAGAATCTGAGGTTCTACCCAACATGCGTACAAGTTACTACGAATCAAGTTACTGTGGGTCATATGCACCTGAAATAATTCTAAATTATTTTATGACTATTTGCTAGTCTTATCTAGGTTTCAAGGAATGTTTACAGCTTTTAATTCAGCTTGAGCCCAAAAGTTAAATTGTACAGTTTCCTCCAAACCTAGCACGTGGAAAGGATGGATCTTTTAGAGGCACTAGCATTGCAGATTTTAGGATAGTTGGGAAAAGGCAGAAGGTCTGGTCAAGGGGAAGAGGAGGGAGGGGTTGACAGAGGCATGGAAGAAAAGAAGTCAGAACTGAAGCATAGGAGAGAAGAGAGACAGCAGAGCAGGATATATGGAAGCAACTGAAGGACAAAGAAGATTTACTAGGTAAATCAGTGTACTTTGTTGTTACTTAAGTTTGTCAAATTGCTCATGGCTTTGGCCAAAGATTCTTTTAGTGGAGCAATTTTTTAAATTCAGAATATTATTTGGAGGCTGAACGCCCATCTAAAAGGCTGCCCATTTAGACTGAGAAATCTTACTCCTTTTTGTTTCTAAGGAATGTTTCAAATGAACAATTTTGTTAAAGTGAAATGTTCCCTGGAGTACCCACTGAAAGCCTAAATCGTACTTGGGAAAATCATGTTATTTGGAAAGATAGATAAAGGAATTAGAACTGTAATGAGAGTAAATTTAAAAAGCAACACTTTTCCTGGAAAAGGAGATTCAGATTTAGATGAACTTGTGAGAGCTGGCAATGGTTGTTAGAAAGAATGTGCTAATACACCTCGTATGTCAGGTCCCCAAACTGATGGCTGGCTACCTCCAAACACAGACCCGACAATCTGCACCCCCATGCAGGTGAAATACCAGAGGGAATTTTCTCTCTGAATCAAAAACTAAAGCTCTGAAAAAAAACTAAAGCTCTGAGAACTAAAACTGGAGACAGATGGAGAACCTCATCCAGTTTTATTGGTGACCTACAGCAAAGTTTGTCCAAATGGGCAGTTCTGATAAGAACAGAGTCACTGGTATGTAATCTGCCATCAACAACAGGCTTATAAGGCATATACCTGTGTTCTAGTCTCTTTTTATGACAAATAACACTTTGAGACAGCACACCACAAAATGGTACCAGAAATGCAGCAAAGAGACATGAAAATAATGCTAGATTCCACCAAGGAAATCATACAAGTGGGAACCTGGGTTCCAACCTGAGAATAAATAAGAAACTCAACACAAACAAGAGTGGAGGGCAGACCTGGTGCTGACTTACCACATTGTCGTGGACTTGACAAGAAGTGAGCAGCAAGGCACAAGGGTTTCCACACCTGCATGAAGCCTGGATTCCATGGCGATGGTCAGTACAAACTGCATTTTGGTGGAAGCTCCAAGAAACTCTGGAAATACATGAAGATCACTCAAATGAAAACAAGCAAATGCTATTTTTTCAGAGTTTACTATTGCAAGCGTGTCACCACTGTTTCTTGAACTTGGGAGAAATTCAAATGCATGTAGAGTAATGTGAAAGCTCAAGTGGGAAAAGGGAAAGGCTTTAGGTGTGCCCTACCTGGAGGCTATTGGCATGCAGAAGCTGGAAGCAGGATAACTACAAGTGGACCACCCTACATAATTTGTTACGGGTGCATTCTGGCTTTCTGTGGTTGGTCCTAAGTGAGAAGTAGGAGCAAAAAGTTAGGGAAGTTGGCAACTATTGACCAGGTCATGATTTGGGGCTGATGTTGAAGAGGTTGTGGTTGGATTGTTAGACTGGTAGCTACAGAGGATGTGTGTCAGAGTTTTATTTCTATGTATGGTCTTGCCATTGCCTGTTTGTATATTCATGCTCTCACCGTTCGTTGAATTTTTTGAAGTTATGATGTCAGCTACATTGATGATGTTGTCCAAAGCATTGGTTATTTATTCAATCCGGGCATGAGTGACCTGAGAATTTCACCAGACTTCTTGTAGTAGTCCGAACAGTAGCTTATCCAAGGAGAGATCTGTACCACGAATGGTCCACTAAAATGATGAGTCTTCCTTCTAGGCTTACAATAAGCCCTCATGCTTGAGCTTACAATGGCTCTTCAGGTCCTGGAGGCAAGGCAATCTCAGGGTCTCGACAAGGATCTGGAAGTTAGGTTTTAGTTTTCAGTGACTCCACATCATGAAGAAGGGAAAAAACTGGGAAGCTTAGTTTGGAGGCTCAGGTTAGTTTGTAGCCAGATAATGAAGGAATCTGGAAGGACTGAAATTCTGGTAAGGGTTGACAATCTGTGCAAGGTGAGAGAAGCCAGTTCAGTACCAAAAACATTTTTCCACAGTGCATGAGAAAGCTTGCTTGCCAGATAAGACAAAGTTTGCATATGGATCAGTCAACTGCAGTTTACAAACAGGTGCAAAATAGCTCAAAGACAATGAATAGAATCAGAATCTGATCATCCAGAAGAGTGTGTTAATTTCCCATTGGAACACAAAGTTTCTCTCTAACAGGTCTCCACAAAATTGCACTCCACAGTCCTCTCTTTCCCTTTTTGGTCAGACAATCTCAAAGATTATTCTGGGTCACAAAATAAGGCTGGTTCATTAGATGTGGCCTGGCTATTTGCATAGATGCACCAAGAATGACAATTTACCACAGAGGTCTCAGATTTGCTTTGCTGGAAGTTTTCATAAAGAATCTCAGATTGGACTTTTCAAAGCCTCGTGAGGATGGGAAGCCAAGCCAAGAATTCGCCATCACCTGTCACCTGCAGTACCCAGTGAGTTAGTGGCAATTCTCTCTTCCTGAGGTCCCCAAAACAGCCTAAGATTCCTGAGCTTGCCAGGAAGTGCCCCTTCCTCACTCACCTGTGAGGCTGGGAACCCTACGAGGCTAGTTACC
>PVJI01003006.1:0-133010 GCA_004026765.1 Micronycteris hirsuta
ACTTTCAGAACTTTATATAAAGATAAAAGAGACCTTAATGTTTTAAGTGAAAAAACAATTTATTGATATTGTTTAGTCTTCACAAGAGTCTTTGTTAGCTGGAAGTAAAACTATTTATGTCTGTTTCTTAACTCCAGACTTTCTAATGCTCTAGAGCTGGGCTGTCAATACAGTAGCCCCTGGCCATGTGTGTCTACTAAAATTTAAATTAATTTACAATTAAAATTGAACTTCCACATTTCAATACTTGATAGCCATTTGGACTAGCTACATTTCGATACTTAGCTGTATATAGCTAGTGTTTACTGTGTTGGACAACACCGATATAAAACATTTGTCTGATTATTGAACTTCAAAGTTTGAATCTTCTTTCATTCTCTTTTTCCATCTTGATAGTCTTTCTCTTTTCTATCCTTTAGAATCCTATGACATTCATTTTATGTTCTTTAAGAAAGCCTATTTATAAAACATTTTCAGAATTCTTTCTTTTTTTAATCTTTATATATTTTTCCCATTACCATTTAGTTCCCTTATACCACCCTCCCCCCAGCAATCACCACAACAGATCTGCACCCATCACTTTTCCTGCCACCACTTTCCCCATCCCCCACCCTCAAGCCTTCTCCCCTTTGGCTTTGTCCATGGGTCCTTTATACGTGTTCCTTGATGATGCTTTCCCTTCTCCTCTCTTAAACTTTTAGAGTTTGAATAAAGATGACATTTAGTAGCAATTGTGGATAATTTAAGCGTAAAGGAAGAATTCTTATTGATTTGTGCTGAGACTGTGCTAAAGGCTGGGCAAACAAAGAAACAGAGGCTCTAGGGATTAGGAAAGGAAAGAGTTTCTGTTTAAAGTGAAGGCAGGCAGGTAATGGCAGTTGAATTGGGGGACTGTCCCTTCACTGAGTAATAGTCATTATAATCCACCATTTTATATGCTCATTAACTCAGAAACTATGCATAAATTAACATTTTTGGAAGCATTAAATTTGAAAATTGGGGCTACTATACATAAAAAGTTATTTTATATATCCTACAAAGCCTTTCTTAATTGTGCTTACTAGGCTTGTCAAATATTACTTATAGACCAAAATTCTTGTTTTTAAATAAATTTTGGTTTTATCTCCTAAATGTTGACTTCCTGGTCACAGCCAGGAATCATACATTCCTGGTAATTTAATTTTAAATATTATTATATCACACTAATAATTTTGTTTTTACATAATATAGAACTTTCTGCATTGATGGGAATGTATTTAATTAAGTTAAATTATATGGCAGTAGAAACAGGATGTTATGATTTGATGTAATAAATATGTAGAGTATAAATCAGAACCTTGCTAAATTTGTTAATGATCAAAGAGCTGATTTTTCTCTTTGTGAGTGTATTATCTTCACTAGTGTTCAGGAATTGGCTCAGAAGATGCCACTGAGCTAGACCAGGCAGTGCTGGTTATTTTGTATGCATTTCTCATTTGGTAGCTGCAAGAATACAGTTATGCTAGCATTTGGATTGCAGTATAAGAGATGTCGAGGGAAGGCAGAGATTAAGGTGCATGTTAAACTGTTACTCAGTACTGTCTGGAAAGAAAAAGATTGGGCTTGCATTTTAATATTTTTAATTTATATAAAGCCTTTAAAAGGTTACATAAATGCTGCCTTTATTCCACGTGATACATGTGTATTATACACCCATCCTTAAATTTTGCCCCTGGTAACTTTGTTATAAGCAAATCAAATATTTATTGTATTACCTTATAAATATTGAACTGGTACACAAAAATAGGTTTCTTTTATTAGGTTGATAGGATGAAGATGTGAGAATGAATTGTAAGTTTGAAGTAAAAATTGCTTAAAATTTTTTTTTCCAAGAAGAAAGGCTGTGTTGTTTGATGATAGCCAAAGACTGACTGAGCATTTTGGCTGTTTTCCGAATTCTGCCACTGACTCACTGTGTTTTTTGGCAAGTAACTTATCCTCCCTGAAACAAGTTCTTGATTCTTTACTTCTGTGTTTGTAAAGTTAGCCTAATAATATTGTACTGACCTCAGAAGGGTGGTGTAATGGTTTCCCGCTTTAGAACTTTGAAGCATAAAAATAGTATGGATTTTAATGCTTTGCTTTTTAAATAAATATTTCTAAATTGTTATCTTTTCATTTGGTAAGTACATTAGAGAAACCATTTAAATGCAAAACAAAACAAAACCCTCATTGTATTGTTCAAAACATAGCCCAGCTTTTAACCCTGATGAGTTCTTAGTTGTTTACAACATACCAAGTATTATACCCTATAAAGTATAAATGAGCATTTTATTTATTTCTTTTAGTGTCAGAAAAAAGAAGAATTTATTGAAAGAATTCAAGGTTTAGATTTTGATACGAAAGCAGCAGTTGCCGCACATATTCAAGAGGTAATATCTATATATAATTTTTATGAAGCTTGTGATGTCTATTTGTATATCTCCCAAAGGCATAGGATAAGCAAGAACAAATTAAGGTCAAATATAGATGAACCCTGCTTTTAGACAAATTGTCTTCTTCTTTTTAGATCGTTTCTTAAATGATTCATTTTATACATGGCATAGTGCTAACCACAAATGTACTGTTGTTGCCTTTAAGCAGAGTAGGCAAAAAATGTTATTTGAGGGATGAAGTATAGTGTATGTCTTTGTTGGACAGCACAAAATGAATAACATAGTAAATGGAAGCAGCAGAAAGTGGGTCATTGCATGTAATTCAAAACTAAAGTGAGATAAGATGATAACTGTAGTATTTTGTCATTCAGTGATTTGCCTTTGAATGAACACAAAATAATTTTTATTGAATATATTACTTGAATTATAAACACATTAGTGATTTATAACATCCATATAAAAAACTTAAATCCAGTAGATATTGTGCAGTGTCAAATAATTGAAGCTACGTAATTTATTTGTTAAGATTGTTTTTAAAAGCTGCTGTCTCTGCATCTATCTAGACTGGTTCTTTTAATCTTGTGTACTTTACAAGATTTTTTAGAACTAATTAAAATGTTATGTATTTAAATGACCTTTTCTTCTAAGGTTCTGTGACAATATCATCTTCTGAATCTATAATGAATTATATTTTTAAGTATGAAAGTACAATAACATACAACTTACACAATTAAAAAACTTTTGAATTCAAGTATAATATATTTAGTATTATCTAATGAAAATTTAAATTGATTTTGTTAAAGGAGTTATCAGACATATCAATATTACCTTTCTTTAGGAATGCCTCAGGTTAAGTATCTTATTTTTTTAGTTGACTAGAAAATAAATATAAATTTATTTAAAGACTATATTTAAAAAATAATTTTAAAAGTAGCCTTTTCATCATTAATTTTAAGTGTTTTTTAGACATCATATTTACTTTTTTATTTTGTTATATGGAACATAGTATTTGTGCTAATATCATGCTAAAGTGCAATATATTTTTAAGTATTAGCCATTTTTTAAATGATTTATTTTGGTGGTTTTTCTAAAGGTAACCCATAATCAGGAAAATGTGTTTGATCTTCAATGGATGGAAGTGACTGATATGTCTCAGGAGGAGATAGAACCACTCTTGAAAAATATGGCGTTGCATCTAAAAAGACTTATAGATGAGAGAGATGAACATTCAGAGGTTTGTAAGTTTCAGTATTTACCAAAGTGTATTTTCCAAAAAAAAAAGTAGCATTTGTAGATACTTCAGAATTGATACTTTGTTTATTAAGGTACTGGATGTCTTTTTTTGTGCAACATAAGAACCAGACAGGACATATAAGAGCCCCATATTAGACAAATTTAAACAGTAAACTAGTAAACAGATTGCAGTTAAGTTTTTTTCTCCTGTCCTTTTAAATTACTATTCTGATTTTGTTCCTGTGTTTTTTAAGTCATTCCCGTACTTGGCAACAGTACAAAAGTGTAAAACTGAAAATATTGATGTAAATGGAAAAATCATTGACTTAAAGCATAAGAATTTGCTTAAGTATAATTTTTTAGTTTTATTGCCACGTGAGGTTGGAAAAATAAGTGTTAATAAAAGGAGAATAACAGGTGTTCTGAATAAAATGTCCAACAAAAGTTCTCAAATTTTTGTAGTCAGTATTAATAATGAGGTGTGACTTAAAAAAGGGGAATTATTATAAGCTCTTTTAAGAGAGTACTTTGCTTTTTAAAAACAGTATAGTTGCTGCAGATATTTTCCCTGCACTCTCGGAAAGCAGCTTGTAATTTTTAGAGGAGTCTAGACATCAGTGCATGCGGTAGTGAGTAATATTTTCTTAATAGCAGACCAAAGTACTCTGCCATTCAGGAGACTGTATAACTTTGATCATTTGTTCCATTTACATGGAGATAGTTTTGAGCTGATTTATAGAGAATTTGATTACTCTTGGGACAAATAAAGGACTACATAGAAGAGATTACTAAGGATGTATTTTTCTGAACAAAACATTCGTGTCTTTTTAGTGAATTTTCAGTTTTTTGTCAGTCATTAAAAGAAGAAAATATAAGAAATAAAGAAATATTTTAGAACAGCAATTAAATTTTTCAAAAGCTAACAGTGAGATCAAAGAAAAGTGAATTGAAAAAATTCCTAGTATATATCAAACTTACCCTGAATTTTATTTTATTTTCAATCTGATTTTTGAACTGTATGCTGTATCTTTTTTTTTGTATTAGTGTCTTTTTACTGTTTTATTCATTTCTGGAACATTCCTTTTGTGTTTCAAGATATTAAAGGTATTTTGATAAGGTGTCCTCCAACTTCTGAAGAATTACTTACAAAAATCTATTCTTTGGTTGCATATGACTGATAATCTCATATGACCTGATTATTATCAGTTCAGTGAGGGTGAAGAAGTACATTATTTTGGAGAAATGTTACCAGAATACTTGTCAGTACATTCTCTGTGTTAAAATTAAAAGGAATAATAAGGATTATATAGAGCAACATAATACTTCTGTTGCAGATTATATTTTTGGATGAGATCTTGTTGGAAAATTCCCTAGCTAGAAGTTCTGAAAATATTAGTTACCCCTTTGTTCCCCCAAAGAGTGAGCTGTAGCAAAAGATAGCATGATAGTGTTAAATTAGAAAGTAAGGGTGACATTTAAGAGCCTAATTGTAGTTCCAGGCTGATTAGGAACTTCAGAGTAGCCGGGAAAAATCTAATGACTGGGAAGCAGGGGGAGTTGAATGATGAAAGGTTAAGGCGTAGGTATGGTGACATGGAAGTGATGTTGGTTAAGGAAGCATGGCACAAAAGAAGAATGGTTCCTTCACTGGTCAGCTGGGGAGTGTATGTGGAGACGTAGAGATAAAATGAATTGGGAAATTCCACATTTCCACATAGAATATGGAATATTTTACAGAACATAGAATATTTCCAAAAGGAGTTGGGAAATTCCACATTCTGTGGTTTATCAGTAGATATACTAGAATCTGTGGAAGCAATAGTTGGGTAGACCTTCATTCAGGTGCTGAGATATATTCCAAGGATAAGGAAATGAGTTCCAACGGATGATTTAAAAAAATGAAAGAACAGGAAAAGTAATGAATTAGTGAGGGTGGTATAAGACTTGGTAATGAGAAACAAAGTGAGGATGGCGATTTCGTGATCCCAAGGTGGTAATCCTACCCAGTCTGTCTGAGATGGAAATACCATTGAAATTGCTATAGAAGACAATTTCTGTTTGCCTAAGAAGGTTGAAAAAAAGACTAAGCAATTGGTAGAATAAGAGAATTTTCCAATAAAAAGAAAATTGGGAATAGAGGAATATGATTAAGTGAGATACATGTAGGTTAAAAGGCCCTTAAAGTTCAGATTTAGGATAAATAGGAAGAGATTTGTGTCTCATAGGGGCCTCTAGAGAAAGTAATAGAGGAAGTGTTGAGATGGGAAGCAAATTGGAACTGCTATTTTAAGGGAGTGTAGGATACGGGGTCAATAGACTGGCCTAGAGTCTTAGCTTTGCTACTACCTAATTGTGCGATCATGGACAAATCAACTGTTGTGCCTCAGTTACCCTGTCTGCAGAATTAAGAGACTGAACAAAACCTCTGAAGTTCTGTTAGGTCCCTCTGCGGTCCCAGTTTACAATTCTAGAGCATTGTCCAATTCTGCAGTGATGACAAGATAATATTTCTGCTCTGTCCAGTATAGTAACCACTAGCTGCATATGGGTTTTGTGCACTTGAAATGTGGTTAGTGTGACTAAGGTACTGTACTTTTAACTTTTAAATTTTGCACCTAAATAGCCACTTGTGCTGCTGGCTACCATATTGGACAGCACAGTTGATATCATTCTTGGGTTTATTTCTTTCCTATGTCAACAAGTCTTTTATGCCTTTCCAACAGTTGCTATCTGGTCTAGTTGTTTTACCACAATTGATTTCTTCTGTTAAACTAAGAACAGAAAAAAAAGACTATTGTCTTCTACTCTTATCTAGTAAATAGCTTATCCATGACCTGTTGAATGAAACTTTAAAAAAAACAACAAACAGAGCTGGCTGACGTGGCTCAGTGGATTGAGTGCTGGCCTTCGAACCAAAGGGTCACTGGTTCAATTTCCAGTCAGGGCACATGCCTGGGTTGCGGACCAGGTCCCCAGTTGTTGGTACATGAGAGGCAACCACATGTTGATGCTTCTCTGTTTTTTAAAAAATGGCAGCTAAATATGACAAAGCTAAGACTTTTTTGACCAATGAATTGTTTTTGGTATTATAGTATAGTGCCTAAACCTAGTTGTTTATGTATTTAGTTCTTTGATATGTACAATACTGAAAGTGACTCTGTGTTTATTTCCACATTTCCTCAGACTATCATAGAACTCTCTGAAGAACGGGATGGTCTTCATTTTCTACCCCATGCCTCTTCATCTGCCCAGTCACCCTGTGGTTCTCCAGGCATGAAGCGAACAGAAAGTCGACAACATCTGTCAGTGGAACTGGCAGATGCTAAGGCCAAAATAAGAAGACTTAGGCAGGAATTGTAAGTTGCTGATTTTCAAGGTTCTTTGAACTTACATGATCGCAAAGATGATAAAAACAATATTTGTAGGCTTATGGCGTATAGATGATCGTTCTCAATTGCTGGCCTGTGTCAAAATTTTTATTAGTTTTTGTCAAAATGAGAAAAATAAGGAGACCAGCATAAGGTTTTCCTAATGCTAATTAAATCTCACCAATTTAAAGAATGACCTTTATTCTAGATTTATGTCCTTTGTATTCGTTTAGTGTTAAAATGTCCTTTCTTTTATAAAACAATGTTCTTCCTTGGCAAATTGGGATGTCCTTAATATTTTTATTTTTACATTAGTGAAACACAGAATATTGGCAACCACTGATACAGATCAGTAAGTTTAGTTCTTTTAAAATTAATGTTATAAAATACTGATTGTTGACATACAGATTTACAAAAATTAATTTTTTGTGTGTGTCTTCTACATTGACTAATTGAAATGCCTGAGTCATGTAACATTGATAAATATTTAGATTGGTTAGTGTTAGTGAAATTTATTTAACTTTCAGAGAACATTACAGAAAAGTCAGTGTAAATGTTGCATAGGCATTCCTTGGTAAATCACATATAAAGATGTAACCAATCTCTGCTGGAGATTTTTTATTTTGCACTTTAAAAAGAACAAAGGATTTTTTTAATATTTGCACTTTTTCCTTTTTTTGGTTTGTTTTCCTGGAATTTGGGCTTTAGAGTATAGATATTAAATTTAAAGCCATAATATAGCAATTAAGTTTATTTACTGATTAAAGCAGTTGGTTTAAAAAAAGTGGTTGAATATGCAAGGTAGAAAAAAATATGCAGTCTACAGGAAAATTTGAAAAAAAAATAACAGCTTTCATTGTGGGTGTATGCATTATTATGTGTCTATTGAAGTGAACACGCCCAGGATATTCTATAAGCAGCTGCACCAGGAAAATTAGGGAAGCGATTGCTATTATTAGTTTGACTGGCAGTTAATGGATAGCCTAAACAGTGAACACTAGTTTGTTCCATATAATTTAGCACAATCTTCTCCAGTCCTTAGATAAAGCATACAATTAGAACTGCATTACTGGATGTGAATTTATTTAACATTTTGCACTATATTAGAATATGATTTTTAAATAAAATTTACTTGGCCATGGAGCATATTAAAATTCCAAACAACTTAAAAGAGATTGATAAGATTTGGTCTCTCATATACTGATTGGAAAATGTAAATGAATAATTTTTCATTAGTAAATAAATATGTTAGCTATAGCAAGTATTTCCCAGTAATTAGCATTTCATGAGATATCATCTAATATCTTTTTTTTGTAACTAATTATATTTATTGCTGTGCAACATGCTAGCTAGCACAATAAGACAATATATGTGGGAATGATCTTTAAAAATCATTTGAGACCTTTATGGAAAAATTACAAAACTTAAAGTGTTTAAAAAAACAAAATTTTATTTATTTTTTAAAGTATATTTTATTGATTATGCCATTACAGTTGTCCCAATTTTTTTTTCCCTTTTATCCTCCTCCTCCCTGCACCATCCCCCTTCCCCTCCAGCATTCCCCTCCCCTCTACAGTTCATGTCCATGGTTTGAATATATAAGTTCTTTGGCTTCTCCATGTCCTATGCTATTCTTAACCTCCCCCAGTCTATTTTGCGCCTATCTATTATGCTTCTTATTCCCTGTACCTTTTTGCCCCCATTCTCCCCCTCCCCCTCCCCACTGATAACCCTCCGTGTAATCTTCATTTCTGTGATTCTGTTCCTGTTCTACTTGTTTGCTTACCGTATATTTCGGACTATAAGACGCACTGGATCATAAGATGCACCTAGGTTTTAGAGGAAGAAAATAGGGGGGAAATTTTTGAAGCAAAAAGTGTGGTAAAATATTTAATAACATAATATTTCACCAATATAAATGTAAACAGCCAGGTAAGCTACATTCGGACTATAAGACACACCCCCATTTTCCTCCCAAATTTGGAGGGGTGCATCTTATAGTCCAAAAAATACAGTAGTTTTTGATTTTGTTTTTTAGGTTCAGTTGTTGATAGTTGTGGATTTGTTATATTTTTACTTTTCATAGTTTTTGATCTTCCGTTACTTAGATCAATCCTTTTAACATTTCATATAAGAGCTTGGTGATGGTAAACTCCTTTAACTTGACTTTATCTGAGAAGCATGTTATGTGACCTTCCATTCTAAATGATAGCTTTGCTTGGATGCAGATACTTGCCTTTCATGACTTTAAATACTTCTTTCCAGTCCCTTCTTGCCTGCAAATTTTCTTTTCAGAAATCAGCTGATAATCTAATGGGAACTCCTTTGTAAGTAACTGTCTCCTTTCCTCTTGCTGCTTTTAAGATTCTCTTCTTATCTTTAATCTTGGGTAACGTAATTATGATATGTCTTGGTGTGCTCCTCCTTGGGTCCAACTTCTTTGGGACTCTCTGAGTTTCCTAGACTTCCTGGAAGTCTATTTCCTTTCCCAGATTGGGGAAGTTTTCCTTCATTATTTATTCAAATAAGTTCAATTTCTTGCTCTTCCTCTTTTTCCAGATTTGGATGTTGGAGTGCTTAAAGTTGTCCCAGAGGTTCCTAAGCCTCTCCTCATTTTTTTTGCATTCTTATTTCTTCATTTTGTTCTGGTTGCTTATTTCTTCCTTTTGTTCCAAATCGTTGATTTGAGTCCCAATTTCCTTCCCTTCACTGTTGGTTCCCTGTATATTTTTCTTTGTTTCACTTTGTATAGGCTTCATTTCTTCCTTCATTTTTTCGACCAAGCTCAATCAATTCTGAGCATCCTGCTTACCAGTGTTTTGAACTCTGCATCAGACAGGTTGTATATCTCCTCGTTGCTTAGTTCTTTTTCTGGAGTTTTGATCTGTTCTTTCATTCGGGCCATATTTCTTTGTCTCAGTGCACCTGTTATGTGATAAGGGGTAGAGCCTTAGGTATTCACCAGGGTAGGGCAACCCTCTTGACTGTGTTGTTGTGCTGTTTGTCGGGGAGCGGTCAGAGAAGGGACAATGGGACTTGCTCTGCTGTCTTCCCACTTTCCGTCACTTCCCTCACTTCCCACAAGCAGATTGTGCCCTTTTAGGTGCTCACTTGCAGGTGGGTGGGTTCCTGTACCTTTTAGGACCCTGTGGGTCTCTCCAATGAACTCTCCTGTGAGGCTGGGAGTTTCTCCAGCCCCTGCATTCCCCACAGGTTTTTACAGCTAGAGGTTTGAGGCTTTATTTCCCCATGCTGGATCCCTGAGTTGCACAGTCTGTCTTGCTTCGCACTTGTTCCTCCCGATTTATAGACATGCAAACACAGGACTGCCAGGTCCACAAGCTGCCACCTTCCTGCTTGTCCTCTCCACCCAGGCTGCCTGTCTCTGCCCTTCCTACTATCTGGATGAATGTTTCTTTAACTCCTTGGTTGTTGGGCTTCAACACAAATGTTTTTCTGGTAGTTTTGGTGGTTGTTTGTTTTTAAATTGGTTGTTATCCTTCTTTTGGTTGTGCAAGGAAGCGAAGCGTTTCTGCCTATGCCTCCATCTTGGTCAGAACTTCTCATCTAATATCTTTGTTGTCCTTATAAGAGGACTAAATGGTAATGAAAAAATATAATAAAGATTAAATTAAAAAAAAAATAGTATCCTTGTTGTCCTTGAAAATGTGTTCCAGATTTCTTCTATTAACATTTGTTTTAAGTCTTTTTGGTGGGACAGATGGACAGATCTTTAATAAAATGAAGAAGTATGGAAATCATAATTGGTAAAAATAGTTCAGGATGCCTTAGACCTAATGGAAATAAATAATTGTAATGAGAACATGCAAATTAATAACATATTTATGGGTAGTATATTATAATATAATTGCTTTTGATTTATTAACATACAGAGTAAAAGCATTATTTGCAATTTGGTTGGAAGAAGTAATTCTTGTAAATTACACTTTTATGTAGTAATTAACACTATCAAAAACTTTCTTTAATAATTTTCTCTGCTTTATAGATCCCATGTTTTCAAAGCGTTTTCTCTCACACAAATTATTCTTTTTTTAAATAACAACTTTATTGAGATACAATTCACATGTCAGAAAATTTATCCTTTAAAGTGTACAAATCAGTGATTTTTAGTATATTCATTGAGTTGTGCTTACTCTCACACGATCATTTCAAGCCATTTTCATCACCTCAAAAAGAAACCTCATACCCATTAGCAGTCAGTCCCTAATATACCCTTTGCCCTGGACTCCTGACAAGCACTAATACATTTTCCATTTCCATGGATATGCTTATTCTGAACATTTCATTTAAATGGAATCATACATTAAGTGGCCTTTTGTGACTGGCTTCATTCACATAGCACAGTTTTGTCAAGGTTTATCCATGATGTGTATATCAGCACTTCATTCATTTTTATGATTAATAAATATATGTGGATATATGCCACACTTTGGTTACCAATAAGTTGATGGGCATTTAAGTTGTTTACGTGTTTGGCTATAATGAATAATGCTCCTATGAACATTCGTGTGTACTTTTTTTTTTTTTTTTAAGATTTTATTTATTTTTAGAGAGAGGGGAAGGGAGGGAGACAGAGAGGGAGAGAAACAGCAATGTATGGTTGCCTCTCACATGGCCCTCACGGGGACCCGGCCCGCAACCCAGGCATGTGCCCTGACTGGGAATCGAACCGGGACCCTTTGGTTCCCAGCCCGCACTCAATCCACTGAGCTACACCAGCCAGGGCTTCGTGTGTACATTTTTGTGTGAATATATGTTTTCACTTCTCTAGGTTGTATATTGAGGAATAGAAATGCCGGGTCACATGATGGTTCTATATTTAACCTTTCAAGGAACTGTTACACTGTTTGGCTGCACCATTTTGCATTCCACCAGCAATGTCTGAGGGCTCCAAGGTGGAAACAACCCAACTGTCCATGAACAGATGAATGGATAAACAAAATGTGCTTATTTGTTTTGGGCCATGCAGACAGAAAGAGAGGAGAGTGGAAAGGGGGCGTGTCAAGAAAGATGGAGAGAAATTGCTTTATGAACTATGAGGACATAAATCATTGAGGTTTGCCTTTGGAAAACTTTAGAGGGAATTCGATGATATCTAATCATATAAATTCCTAAAATCCATTTCTGATCTCTTTCCCCTGGATTGGAGGCATGGCTAATACTGTGTTCAACTAGATATTTAGTAATGATAATACATTTGTATTAATGCAGATATGATCATAGTTTTTAAAGCAGTAAGCTTATTCTTTAATAAATGTTTTTTGCATTTAAGGGAGGAAAAGACTGAACAGTTGCTGGACTGTAAACAAGAACTTGAGCAAATGGAAACAGAACTAAAAAGGCTGCAGCAAGAGGTTTGTTCCTGGAACTTTTATTAAATAGAACCACTAAATAATAGGAAATTGGTTTTTCCCCTTAGAATATGTAACCTTTACCTAAATACTTTATGAAGTTATTGAGGCTTCAAGTAGTATGATTACTTTTTCAGTGTTTCTCTCTTCAAAAATATTAGAGCCAAATCTAGAAATCAGTACCTTGGACTTTTTTTTTCCTGTGTCAGTGCTGTTTAAACTTTGCTAAAATTCAAAGGAGGCTTGTAGGACTAGGGTAGTTCTAAGTTTCTCTTTTTTATGTATTTGGCTTCTGTGGACTTGGAAGCTAGACCACTCTACTGTAAAATTGTGGCTGTTTATGTGTATCTTTCTAGGTCTCCACTCTCCGATGGTGCTTTATGTTAACTTGTATATGACAGAATGCTTTTTAATTTTCCATTTTATTGTATTAAATACGAAAAACTTTTACCTTTAAAATTTATCATTTTTTTACTAAAGTTTTGTTTTTTTTTCCATCTTGAACCAAGATATGTTTAAGAATTTACTTTTAAAGTCACTCCATAATGGTTTGTTTTCATTTTGAGATGATAGTGAATGGTATGAATTGAGGTAAGGCTAGACAGTTTTCTTCCCCTTACTTCCCTTAACCTGCCATTTTAACTTCAGGGAATACTGCACTTGTGGTGTGTTAACTGTGGGCCTTTCTAGCTGTATGAAACTGGACATCATAATCTTTATTTCTAGATAAACGGTGGCTGCTTCCACTTCTTAGTAGCAGTGCTTTTTGTATCAGTGTTTTCTCCAGAACAGTGGTTCTCAGTCTGTTTGGTCTCAAGACTATCTTCCAGTCTTAAAAATTAATAAGGATTTAATATACTAGTATTTACTATATTAGGAATTGAAACTAAGAATTTTAAAAATATTCATTAATTCATTTAAAAATAATATGCAACCCATTTCATATTAACATAGTATTCATATTTTAACTAAATAACCATTATTTTACAAAACAAATATTTGAATGGTACTCTTTTACATTTTGCATATCTTTTTTAAAAAAATGATATTTTAATGATTATGCTATTGCAGTTGTCCTGGTTTTTTCCCCTTTGCCTCCCTCCATCCCATACTCCCCACTGCCTCAGGTAATCCTCACACCATCGTTCTTGTCCATGGGTCATTTGTATAAGTTCTTTGGCCACTGCATTTTCTGTACTGTACATCCCAATGGCTATTCTGTAACTACCTATTTGTACTTCTTAATCCCCTCACCTCTTTACCCATTCCCCATGTACCCCCTTCCCATCTGGCAAACATCAAAGCATACTCTGTACCCATGATTCTGTCTCTGTTCTTGTTTGCTTAGCTTGTTTTTTAGAATCAATTGTTGATAGATGTGTTTCTGCCATTTTATCATTCATAGTTTTGATCTTCTTTTTCTTGAATAAGACCCTTTACATTTTATATAATAATGGTTTGGTGATGATGAACTCCTTTACTGTTTTCTTGTCTGGGAAGCTCTTTTATCTGCCCTTTGATTTTATATCATAGTTTTGCTGTGTAGGTCTCTGCTTCTCATGACTGAATATTTCTTTCCAGTCCCTTCTAGCCTACACAGTTTCTTTTGAGAAATCAGGTGACAGTCTTAAGGGAACTCCTTTGTAAGTAATTATCTGCTTTTCTCTTGCTGCTTTTATGATTCTCTCTTTATCTTTAACCTTTGGCATTTTAATTATGATGTGTCTTAAAGTGGGCCTCTTTGTATCCATCTTCTTTAGAACTCTCTGTGCTTCCTGGACTTGCATGTCTGTTTCCTTCACCAAATTAAGAAGGTTTTCTTTCACTATTTTTTGAAATAGATTTTCCATTTCTGGCTCTTTCTCTTCTCCTTCTTGCACCCCTGTGATACAAATGTTGGAATGTTTGAAGTTGTCCCAGAGGCTGCTTAAACTATCCTCTTTTTTTTTAATCCTTTTTTCTTCTTCTTGTACTGATGGTTATTTTTTGCTTCCTTATGTTCCATGTCAGTGATTTGATTCTTAGCTTCATCCACTGTACTGTTGTTTCCCTGTAAATTGTTCTTTATTTCAACTAGTGTATCCTTCATTTCTGACTAGATCTTTTTTATGCTGTTGATGTCCTCACTAAGTTCCTTGAGCATCCTTATAACCAGTGTTTTGAACTCTACATCTGAAAAATTGCTTATCTCCATTTTGTTTGGCTCTTTTTCTGGAGTTTTGACTATTCTTTCATTTGGGCCATGTTTGTTTGTCTGCTCATTTTAGCAGCCTCTTTGTGTTTGTTTCTATGTATTAGGTAGAGCTGCTATGACTATTGGTAGCATGGCCTAATACAGTAGGTGTCCTGTAGGGTCCAGTGGCACAACCTTCCCTTTCTTCCAAGCTGGGTACTCTAGGTGTGCTCTCCATATGGGCTGAGTACCAGGTCCTCTTGTAGTCGAGCCTTGGTTGCTGTCAGCATGGGCAGGGTGGTTGTGCTCCGATATACTCTGTAGCTGTCCACTGGGTGCACAGGCTCTGGGGTTTCCTGGGTGGTACAGACCAAGGTCAGACCCTACCTGTGTTCTGCCCAGGGCCACTCTGCATGAACTATTAAGCAATCAGAGATGGCTGCTACTTGTGCTGTAAGATTGCCAGAGGAAGCCAAGCTATATATTAAAGCTGGCTGCTACTAGTGCCAGGCCTGGGGCTCACTGTGAGGCTAGCTATTGCTACTTTGAGAGGATTTAGGAAGTTGTGCAGCATGAGCCAAGACCATCCATTCATATGGAAAAGCAGGTTGGATGGGCTTGTAAGTTTGGTGGGGCTGAGTCTCTGGGGATCTCCAAGTCTGATCAAACTACGTTAGCCAGATTGATGGAGTCTCAGATATGGTACCAGCTTGCCTGCTCCATGGCTCTGTGGTGGGAAGGCCCAGAAAAGAGACTGTGGCCTCTGTTCACCTTGATGGCAGACACCTCAGTTTCTCCCAGCACACCATTGGTGCCTTCCAAGCTGCCACCCTGGTGCTGGAGCTCAGAGGGAGTGAGTGTGAGTAGGTGAGTCTTTGTGGGTTCTTTAAGAGGAACTGCTTGGATATCCAGAAGTTTCTTCCTATGACTCAATCCTCTCTGGTTTTTGCAGCCAGAATTTGTGGGGACTTACCTTCCTGGCACTGGAAGCCTGGGCTGTTTAGGGGTCCTGGCATGGAGCTGGGACTCCTCACTCCCGAGATATCCTTCCCAAATTTTATCCACCACTTGTGGATGTGCGACCATCCTGTTTTGTGTCTGTTTCCCTCCTACCAGACTGGATGGATGTAGTTTCTTTAATTCCATAGTTGTTGGACTTCCATTCAACTCGATTTCTGGCAGTTCTGAATGATTGTTCTATATTTTAGTTATAATTTTGATGTGGTTATGGAAAGAGGAGAGCCATGTCTGCCTGCACTGCCTGCCATCTTGACCAGGAGTCCTCAAATCTCTAATACCTGGCTTAATTGAAGGGTACTAGATTCTTGTATCTATTTCTGTATTCATTCTGTTAAGATGCCACATGCCGTGTAGCCCTTGGAAAATTCTCCTGTGCCCTCATGAGAGAATGAGAGCGGAAAAGGAAAATAATGCCTTAGAGTGGTTTTGAAAATAGGTTTGACCACATGAACTCCCTGAAAGGGTTTCAAGAAACCACAGATGTCCCTGGATCACACTTTGATAACTACTGCTCTAAAGGATTAAGGATTATTAGAAGGCTTTTTAAAAGGTTGAATTTTAATATTTGCCTCAAATGGCATTAAGATATGCAATAATTATACACTAGTCATTTTACTTGGAAGTATTTTAAAAATCAGGATTTTAGTATGTTACAGCATGTCTGAATAGAACCATTATTTCTCTAAAGTAACTGGTGTTCAGTTTTGTGTACTTTATGTTTTTACTGTCCTGTATTTTAAAGTTAACTTTTTTTAACCTTCAATTAATGGCAAATGGTTATTTTAGGTAGAGGTTAACTTATTTTAAAACATTCTGAATATTTTTTATATACCTGACTCACATTATATAAAAATTTGTATATAAACGTAAGTTTGTATACTTGTTTATAAAAAAGTATGTTTAAAATACATTTTATTCTTGGTTTATATCTCTCCATGTTAAAAAATAACTTAATCGTATAATTTACATACCACAAAATTCACACTTTTAAAGTATACAATTTTTTGAGTTTTTAGTAGATTCATCAAGTTGTGCAACCAAGGATTATCGATTTGAGAATAGAAAAAATTTTTAAAATGTTAATATTTCTTCATTTTTAGAACATGAATTTGCTGTCAGATGCTCGTTCTGCAAGAATGTACCGAGATGAATTAGATGCACTTCGAGAGAAGGCGATCAGAGTTGATAAGCTTGAAAGTGAAGTCTGTAGATATAAAGAGAGGCTACATGACATTGAATTTTATAAGGCAAGAGTTGAGGTATGTTGCATAATATAAATCATTCACAATATTTTTCTTTAAAAGTGTTATGATTTTTAAAATGCAATGAAAAATGTACATAATAAATGAATGGAACTCTTGAAATGTTTAGCAAGCTGTATATACCTTTAGATGTTGCCTAGATGTTGCCAGCATATTGCCTAGAATTTTAAGTAGCCATATTTGGACATTATTAATTTTACTTAACTCTTTGGAGCTCTTCTTTCATTCCTTTATTTAGCATTATAGGTAGAGCCGACTTTTGAAGTTCTTCCCTCATAGTGAAAATAAAGTATTTGTTGCTACTAATTTCAAACTTGACCCTAGAAATAAAAGCAAACATTGCTGATTGATTCTCAACTGAGAATGCTAAATTAGGATCAATGAAGTTGCTTGTGTGCGTGCTCCCTCTCAAAAAATCGTATAAGCATCTTATATAAACAAATGAGAAGGAACAGTTTTTACTACTTAATGATTACCATGCAGTGTTGCATGAAGTTAAGTTTGACAGCAAAATTTTGATAATCCTTGCATGTACATCCTTTTTTTCCTTTCTTAGTTAATTTCTTCATTGTCTGCAAACAGTAGAGATTTGGGTCATGTTTATGGCGATAAGAAGGAAGGAGTATGTAAAAATTAAGAAGTGAAAACATTATAAGAGAAAATAAACCATTTGAGCCTGAAAGTTGTCAAAAATAGACCAAATATACTACAAATATAAGGTGCATGTTAGTTCTTTGCCAATTTTTAAACAAGTGTATGCATGGCACTGTTAAGGGATCCTTGTAAGACGTCATTCTTTTAATATACTTTCTCTTGACATTAGTTCACAAACAGGCATATAACTTACTTAGCAAGACAGATTGGTCTTCAAAATGGATATAGGGATTTTAAACATGTTCTCAAGATGATTATGCTTTATGTCAATACTAGTTCAAGTCTTGGAATTTTACTCAAAAATCCCAAACCCTTCACATTCAAGTTATAGTTTAAGTGGAAAGAAACTTCAAATCTACTTAAGCAAATAAATTAAACCCTAATTCTATAGAGATTTGTTTCTTAACTATCTGCAAGTCTACTCTATACTTAGTTTTTTTGTGTGTTTTTTTATTAGATTTGATTTATTTTATTTTTAGACAGAAGGGAATGGAGGGAGAAAGAGATGGGGAGCAACATCAGTGTGTGGTTGCATCTCACATGGTCCCCCCCTGGGGACCTGGTCTGCAGCCCAGGCATGTGCCCTGACTGGGAATTGAACTGGCGACCCTTTGGTTTGTAGCCCGCACTCAATCCACTGAGCTACACCAGCCAGGGCTATACTTAGTTTTTTATCCTTATGATTAAGGGATTGAAATGTACCCTGGCAATTCATGTGAAATTGTAGTAGTATCACTCATTCTAATAGAAGTGTTGAGTATTTTGTTTGCATGATAGCTTAAATTTGGGGGGAAGGGAATAAAGCCAAGAAAACACCAATTGTATTTTTATTACTTAGTAGCTTTACTCTTGCATAGAACTGTTGATAAAGACATGTCTTATTTTACAATCAAGAATTTGTATGTTTCAGAACTTTAAAAAATTAACAGATATTAACCTGTTTGTGATAAAGCTTATTTGAAATATTTATAGGAATTAAAAGAAGACAATCAAGTTTTATTAGAAACAAAAACCATGTTGGAAGACCAATTAGAAGGAACTCGAGCTCGTTCTGATAAATTACATGAATTAGAAAAGGAGAATTTACAACTAAAGGCTAAACTGCATGATATGGAAATGGTAAGTGTTGTAAAATAGATAAATTACATCTGATTTCCCTATAATGACAAAGCATTCATAGTGTCCCAGATGCTTTAACAAAGAAGAGATTAGCTAAAGTGAGTGCTTCCAATTTTGTATGAACACAAGAGTAGTAGAAATTTCTACTTTTGTTACAGAGGGGTGTTATTAATTTTGTCTTCTATTTTTTTAAAAACTCTAGAAGCTATTGTGTAAACATTCCTTTAAAATAGATAAATAAAACTATTTAGCCTTGGGTTAGAATCTTTTGTTAATTGCTGAACCTATATATTGACTATGAAGAACAGTTTTCAGTATCCTCAAACATTACTTTAAAAGAAGATCAGACACCTGGTCATTATGATGACCAGTAGTAATTATAATACCTGGTTATTTCCTTGAAACTGAGAAAATGTTAAGCAACTCAAAATTTATCCTCATATTACTCAGTTTCTGATAAATGAAAGTTATAAGTAATAAAATATTACCTTTAAATTGCACTGTTTCTTAGCTTTCTTTTCTCTCCCTACTTCCTGCCAACAAAAAAGGAACGAGATATGGATAGAAAAAAGATTGAAGAATTAATGGAAGAAAATATGACTTTGGAAATGGCACAAAAGCAAAGTATGGATGAATCATTACATCTCGGCTGGGAATTGGAACAAATATCCAGAACTAGTGAACTTTCTGAAGGTATTCCCAATTTTGTTTTATTTAAATGAATTGATGAAATTGTAGTTATGCTTACATTTCTGTATATTTTATTGCAGTTATTTTCTCCTGGTGGAGATGTCTCAGAAGGCCAGCTCTCCTATAGATATGATTTCACAGAGTAATACGTTATTTTCACATTCCTGGGTCTGTTTATAAAGATAATCAGACAAGCAAAGAATGTCTTACAACTAAACTTTTTTGAGTGCAGCAACAGATTTCATCAGTTGTTTAGGCATTATTTTATGTTAGTATTACAAGAAACTGGAATACCAATTTATTTATTTTGAGAAATGGCCATCTACTAAATATAACAGAAAAATCATATTAGCTGGACAGCATATTTTTTTGACAGTATTCAAACCTAAATAGGAAGTCAAAGCATAGAGTTTTAGGTTAATATGTAGCTAGAATAAAACAAATTAAGGATCTTCATGGCTACTTTCATCAGTATATATAATCTCCATTTTAGGATTATGCCTACCAACCAGTCCAGCCCCAGTTACACCCTGGAGATAATGAAAGATCCTCCCCCACCACTCCAGATAGATTATTAACTTCTGGCTCTTTTTTTCTTAAGCCCCACTATTGACTTGTGCTCCGTCTGAAACTAGACATATACATGCAAAACAGTTGTTTGACTTATAGTTCTGCTTATGCTAGTACGGATACACTTTATTGAAATTACACTCAGGTCACATTTGAGTTAGAGAGATTCCGTGATTCCTTAGTTACCTAATATCAGATTATTCCATATGCCTTCTTTCATTCAGCAGATATTTATTAAGCACCTACCATGTGTAGAATATTATACCAGGCCCTGAGGATGTAGAGGTGAGGTGGATGTGAGGTCTGAAGACAGTTTATAGTCTGGTTTTTTTTTTTTTTTTTTTTTTTTTTCAGAATAATTACTTCTACAGATGACCCTATTACCGTTAGGCTTTTTCTGGTTTTACACTTGAGAACCTAATTCCAAATTCTAGGACTCCACGTAATTTCCCTACATAGTAAGTGATATTCAGCCAGTGAGCTTTCCGAGATTTGTTACTTAAAATATTTATGGAACTCTTTTTATTCTATTCCTTGTGAATTTAGTTACAAAGAAAGCAACTCAGACTTAAATGTTTTCTCCTTCTAAAGTAGATCAAATTGTACCATTAAAAAGTTTCATCATCTGTTAAGTGAGGGCAATAATAGTAAGTACCTTGTTAGGGTTGTTGTGAAAATTGAATTTCTGAAGAAGTCCCTAGAAAAGTGCCTGGTATATAGTAAGCATTTGAATGTTAAGAATTATTTTTTTAATATATTTTATTGATTATGCTATTACAGTTGTCCCTTTTTTTTTCTCCCCTTTATTACCCTCGACCTTGCACTCCGCCTGCCACCAGCATTCCCCCCGCTTTAGTTCATGTCCGTGGGTCGTACATATAAGTTCTTTGGCTTCTACATTTCCTATACTATTCTTAACCTCCCCCTGTCTATTTTGTACCTACCAGTTACGCTTCTTATTTCCTGTACCCTTTCCCTCATTCTTCCCTCCCCCTCCCACTGATAACCCTTCATGTGATCTCCATTTCTGTGATTCTGTTCCTGTTCTAGTTGTTTGCTTAGTTTGTTTTTTGGGTTTTTGGGTTTTTTTAGGTTCAGTTGTTGATAGTTGTGAGTTTGTTGTCATTTTACCATTCATACTTTTGATCTTCTTTTTCTTAGATAAGTCCCTTTAACATTTCATATAATAATGGCTTGGTGCTGATGAACTCCTTTGACTTGATCTTTTCTGGGAAGCACTTTATCTGTCCTTCCATTCTAAATGATAGCTTTGCTGGACAGAATAATCTTGAATGTAGGTCCTTGCCTTTCATGACTTTGAACACTTTTTTCCAGCCCCTTCTTGCCTCCAAGTTTTCTTTTCAGAAATCAGCTGATGATCTTATAGGAACTCCTTTGTAGGTAACTGTCTTCTTTTCTCTTCCTGCTTGTAAGATTCTCTCCTTGTCTTTCATCTTTGGTAATATAATTATGATGTGCCTTGGTGTGTGCTTCCTTGGGCTCGACTTCTTTGGGACTCTGAGCTTCCTGGACTTCCTAGAAGACTATTTCCTTTGCCATATTGGGGAAATTCTCCTTCATTATGGTTTCAAATACGTTTTTTATTTCTTGCTCTGCCTTTTCTTTTCTGGCACCCCTATGATTCAGATGTTGGAATATTTAAGTTGTCCTGGAGGTTCCTAAGCCTCTGCTCATTTTTTTGAATTCTTGTTTCTTCATTCTGTTCTGGTTGAATGTTTATTTCTTCCTTCTGCTCCAAATCATTGTTTTGAGTTCTGGTTTCCTTCCCTTCACTGTTGGTTCCCTGCAGATTTTTCTTCATTTCACTTTTCATAGCCTTCACTTTTTCCTCTGTTTTGTGACCATACTCAACCATTTTTGTGAGCATCCTGATTACCAGAATTTTGAACTGTGCATCAGATAGGTTGGCTGTCTCTTGAACGCTTAGTTCTGTTTTTCGAGCTCTGTTCCATTCTTTCATTTTTTTGTCTTGTCCTGTGTATTTATGTTGTAAGGGGCGGAACATTAGGTATTCGCCAGGGTAGGGCAACCCAGGTCCCTGCGTTGTGGCGCTGTATGTGGGGGAGGTATCCAAGAAAGAACAGTGCCACTTACTTGGCTCTCTGTGGGCTTTCAGTCACTTCCCCTACTACCCACAAACAAATGGGCCCTTCTGGTGCTGATTCCCGGATGGGAGGTGGGGCTTGTGTACATTCTAGGACCTTGTGGGTCTCTCCGGTGAAATCTCCTATGAAACTAAGAGTTTCTCCAGCCCCTGCAATCCCCACAGGTTTTTATAGCCAGAGGTTTTGAGGCCCCATGTTGGATCCCTGGGCTGCACAGTTTGTCTCACTCCCCAGTTGTTGCTCCTGGTTTATCAGCACACAGACGTGGCACTGCCAGATCCGCCAGCTGCCACCTTGCTGCATTTCCTCACCACCCAGGCTGCCTATCTCTGCCCCTCCTACTGTCTGGATGAATGTTTCTTCTTTAACTCCTTGGTTGTTGGACTTCCATGCAAATGTTTTTCTGGAAGTTTTGGTTGTTATTTGTTTTTAAACTTGTTGTTGTCCTTCTTTTGGTTGTGCCAGGACACAAAGTATATCTACCTATGCCTCTATGTTGGCCAGACGTGAATGTTAAGAATGATTATTATGATCATTATATCATGTTGTTTTGCAGTTTTTCTTAGTTGTTTTTCTTCAACTTACCTGAATATTCATTTTAATGTCATATCATTTTTTTAATATTCAAGGGACTTTATAGGAAATTTGCAAAATGGAAAAATATAAAGGAGTAAATCAAAGGCACTAATGATTTCTTAAATCTTTTTTACATTTCAAAAAACTTGCTTCTAGAATTTTTCCACACACAGTTATTTCAGATTAATGTGTACACACAATTCAGTTTCCTTTTTGCACCTAAGATTATCATATAAGCATTCTTTCATGTTGTTAAAAATGTGTTGTAATTATCCTTTTTAATTCTTCATACTCTGACTTAAAGCTTCTGTGAAGCATACTCATAGTATTAAAAGTATTATTGAGGTATATCATGTATTTTAGCCTCTAATCTTGTTAATTTGTAATGCATGACTACAAATCATGAACTACAGTTTTACGAAAGAAGACTTGGACAACTGATGGAATTTAAGAGTCAGTGACTATCTAGTATATTAGCTTTTAATGAAAGATTAACAGTATGCTGACTAGGACAAAAGCTGGAAGTAAGAATTGAGGATTTCTTTACATAAAATCTGGTGAATATTTTACCATACCTAATTTTGTAAACAATGTATTCTTATGAGGTTATCTGGAGTTTTGTGTGTGTGTGTATATTTCTTTGCTTTTTTTATGATGGAGAATTTCAAACACATACAAAAGTAGACAGACCTAGCCCAGGCTGGGTTGCTCAGTTCGTTGGAGTTTTGTCTGTACACCAGAAGGTTGCAGGTTCGAATCCTGGTCAGGACACATCCTTAGGTTGTAGATTGGGGTACATGCAAGAGAGAATCAGTCTATGTCTCTCTCTCAACCCCCCCCCCGCCCCTTTTTATTCTCTCCCTTCCTCTCTAAAATTCAATAGAAATATATTTTCAGGTGAGGATTAAAAAAATTTTTTAAGTAGGTAGACCTAGAAATACCCTCCCATAGTTCTATTCATTTCCCCTCCTAAAATCTAGGATTTCAAAATAAATTCTAGGTATTATATTTCATTTGTAAATCCTAATATTTTTATATCCTCAAAATATTCAATGAATCTGCTATAAGATTATTAAAAATAATTATTTTTAGCTTACTGTAGAGTATCATTCACAGAACTAGAAACTGAGTTTTCTTATTTTAAAACATGTGATGTTACCATGTACTCAGATGCTTTTTCTTGACAAAATGGAGTAGATATTACTCTTTACCCAGAGTTTAACAGGGATTCTTTAAAGAAAGACTCTTTCAAGGTGCCCAGTATATATATATTGTCTTGCCTTTCTCAGGATCAGATTAGAATTTTTTCCCTCAAGCTGTCTTCCTTTAATTTTTAAAAGTGTGTCATAGGATATACTTTATACTTCTTATTTGAGCCTCATGTGACTATGAGATCCACAGGAACATAATTATATTTTCTATAGGTAATCTAAGACTTTTTGACATTGAAGTGGCTTCGTATTGTAAGTAGTTAATTTCTCATGGAACGTAGAAGTGGAACTCCAGTCTTTTCAGTCTAAATTTTGTGACTTTTTTCCCCCACTGGAATGGTTATGGATGCATTAAAAATTCAAGGTTTACCTATCTTTTATCTGTCTGTTTTTTCCATTGTGTCTGTCTTGTATGACTTTATAAATTTTTTTATATACTTAAGAACCAGGTGATGTTTACTGCATGTGCACTCAGTATTATAAAATAAAGAGTACGCATAGTTTTACTGATGACATATTTTTCAATATTATAGCACCACAAAAATCATTGGGCCATGAGGTGAGTGAGTTGACATCAAGTAGGTTATTGAAGTTGGAGATGGAAAACCAGAGTTTGACAAAAACCATAGAAGAGCTTCGGAGTATTATGGATTCTGCAGAAGGTAACACTTCCAAAATATTGAAAACTGAAAAAGAAAATCAAAGACTAAGTAAAAAGGTAAATAAAAATTAATATTTAATGTTAAAAATGTTTGTAAAAGTATAAATAAATAGTACTGTACTAAAACATTTATTTTCTAGTTTTCAATATTCCCTCAGTTGTTATTTTAACTTATTATGGAAATTTTTAACATATATAAATGTAAAGTAAGTGAATTCCTTTACTCGTTATTCAGCTTCAGCAATTATTAACTTAAATCCAGTCTGCCATGCTTTGCAACCACTAGATGATTTTGAAGTAATTTCTAGATATGGTATCATTTCACCAACAAATATCTCAGGAAAATCAAGAACAATGACAGCACACTTTAAAAATTAATAATTTTTGTCAGTACTTTAATGTCTTCAATTCTATTTTTTTTAATATTTATTTATTTATTTTTTAGAGAGGGGAAGGGAAGGAGAAAGAAAGGGAGAGAAACATCAATGTGTGGTTGCCTCTCATGCACCCCACACTGGGGACCTGACTTTGCTTGCAACCCAGGCATGTGCCCCTACTAGGAATCGAACCTGTGACCCTTTGGTTCACAGGCCAACACCCAGTGCACTGAGCCACACCAGCCAGGGCTCTATTATATTTTTTATTTACATTTTGTTCAAATATGAATCCAAATGAAACCAATACGTTAGTCAATTGTGACCTTAAGTCTTTTTTAGTCTATAGGTTTACAACTTTTTTCTTAGCAATTTTTCTGTTGAAGAAACCAGGTTATTTGAGTTTCCCCACAACATAGATTTTTCTGATTGCATTCTTCTTGTTGCTTATATTAACTGTTTACGGTAGATACAACCATAGTTTTTATTAGGTTGGCCAAAAAGTTGGTTTAGTTTTTTCTAGTATTGCTTAGCTGTCTTACTTCATTTGAAACAATTTTGTTATAATGTACTGTGACAGCTGTCATATCAGCATGCATTAAAAAAAACTACCAAAATTGTTGAATTTCTGTGCAGCCATTTTAATATTAAAAGATGGAAGAAAATACACATTTACAGCGTAGTATGCTCTTATTTCAAGTTCCAGCTGAAACTCATAAAAACATTTGTGCAGCCCTGGCTGGTGTAGCTCAGTGGATTGAGTGTGGGCTGGTTCGATTCCCAGTCAGGGCACATGCCTGGATTGCAGGCCACGTCCCCAGTGAGGGCCGTGTGAGGAGCAACCATACATTGCTGTTTCTCTCCCTCTCTGTCTCCCTCCCTTCCCCTCTCTCTAAAAATAAATAAATAAAATCTTAAAAAAAAAAAAACAAAAGAAAAACATTTGTGCAGTTTATGGAGAAAGTACTGTGACTGATCAAACATGTCAAAAGTGGTTTGCAAGGTTTCTTGGTACCATTGACATTTTAGCCAAATAATTCTTTGCTGTGGGGCTGTCTTATGCCTTGGAAGATGTTTAGCAGCACCCCTGGTCTCTACCCGCTGGAAGCTAATAGCAAGAGAGAGCTGACACACTCAAAATATCCAAATCAATAAAGTTATTGGTGAAAAGGGAAAATGTGTCTTTTATATTATGAGAAAAAACTAAACAGGCTTTTTGGTCAACCCAATAGTAAGCACAGTCATAAGGAGTATGTATATATTGCAATCAAGAGGCACATGTTTGGTTGTGCCTCTTTTTGTGCTGTTAGTTGTCATGGAAAATCACTTTCTTGGATCCTTTAATTAATCAGAGATTGAAAAATCCTGATTTTTTAATTATATCATCCATTCTTAATATGGTAGCTAGGGTATTTTTATAAAGAAAAAAGTTTTAGCCCCGGCTGGTGTAGCTCAGTGGATTGAGCGCGGGCTGGGAACCAGAGGGTCCCAGTTCGATTCCCAGTCGGGGCACATGCCTGGGTTGCAGGCCAGGTCCCCAGTGAGGACCATGCAAGAGACAACCATACATTGCTCTTTCTCCCTCCTTTCTCCTCTCTCTGAAAATAAATAAATAAAATATTAAAAAAAAAAAGTTTTAAAAGTTTTAAACAAAACTGGTTTAAAGAAAACACCATTGGCTATTCTAGGACCAGCTCTTAGGAAAATCATGATGAATGTTTGATCCTATCACATTATTTACAAGTTTCCTAATAAAAATTTGTTTTCTCATATCCCCCTGAGATAATTGAGTGAGTTTGTTGTTCATTTTAGTGCCTTTATGAACTCAGGGATTTAAGAATATTTAAAGTGTCAATCCACCACATTTTTCTGGTGTCTCAATGAAGCTGCCTCCTAAATCCTTATGACACAATCTTAACACTCCTTGGGAGCTTCCTTATTTTCTGTGATGACAAAATGTTCTCGACTCCTAGCCATGTGTTTTTCCTTTGATAGATTCTGGGTTTCTAGATTTCATTATAAAAATCTCCCTAACCTTTAGACCAGTGATTTTTGAACTATAGTCACCCATAGGACTTTTTAAAACACAGATTGCTGAGCCTGATGCTTGGAATTTCTGGTTTCTTTGGTAGGTGTGGAGTGAGGGCTGAGAATTCTCATTTCTAAGACGTTCCTTTGTGATGCTTGTTCTGCTGTTTTGGAACCATGCTTTGAGGGATCTCTGCCTTAGATAATGCAAATAGACTCCTTGATATTCTTGCAAGATTTTTTACTCTTTTAGAACATTTACTTAGTCCATTAACCAAATAGTTTTGAAGCGTTTGACAGTATCGTGTTAAAGTAAGAGTCACCAATTTAGAACTTGGAACAGCTTTATTTTGGTAGTCATTAAACTGAATCTGTAAATTATAATTTAATTTTGAAGTTATTTTTGAAGTCTAAATTAGTAAATTCTTAGTGATTCTAGCTAGCAATTTTTGATAAATTCATTGGCTAAAATATGTCTTCTATAATATTTCACTTGAATTCCACTAACATAAAACAACAAATGAATTTAATTATATATGTTATCCATATATTTTAATTTATAATGGGAGAACCAGATTAATTAATTATTAATAACTAAAAGCTTCCCAAACATGTAAGTTACTGTTGAATTAAGTTATTAGAGAAGATTTGTGACTTGATGCTCTTGAGATATTATTGGAAGATTATTTTCTATGTGTGGTTATCTTTCAATGACGTTAAAATATAGAGTTCTTTACTATTGATATAAAGATTTAAGTAATATTTAAACTTGTAGTAGAATATTTTATATAGCTAAATGTTGTCTTCATTTTTTTAATTACCTGGTTTGAATATGTTCTATAATAATGGGGAAATCAATGATATAGCATATTTTGAACTTAAATGTACTTTTTCACACTTACACTTATTAATCACATACTTTATTATATCTTTAAGATATAATGAAATAAGTGAAAATAACTTTAAACCCAGAATATAAATATTTGTTGGAGTTTTATTCAGACTATTTGTCTCCAATATTATTTTCCTTTTTAAAATTTTAAACCAAGTCCCTTTTTGTTTCCTCATTAAATTTATATCACCATATTTTCTTTCCTGCTTTTTATATTCTCTTCTTCCTTCTGGTACACAAAATTCCTTGACTATAAAATTTTACTTTACAAATTCTCTCAAGTCAAGAGAGCCTTTCAGTGAGACTGGTACAATCTTCATATAGCACATAATTATCATATATTCACTTGGATTTGTCTTTGTGTTTACAAGTAGAAATTTGCCTTCAAAGATGTAGAGGATAATAAAAATAGTAGATGTAGATAATAGAATAGTAGGATAAGAAAGATGTAGAGGATAAGAAAAATGTTTGCATATTTCATATAACTGATAAAATGAGCATGGCATATTACTCGAATTTCTCTACCAAATTCTTAAATTTCACCATTTCAGTATTAAAAGTGTATTTTTATCTTTAATTCGGTGATTATCTTTTGTTTTGACATGTTTCCAACTATTTTAAAATACTTAATGATATATTGTTTTGTGATTTGATTTTCTCCAGGTTGAAATTCTTGAAAATGAGATCATTCAAGAAAAGCAAAGTCTTCAGAATTGTCAAAATTTAAGCAAGGATCTAATGAAGGAGAAGGCTCAGCTTGAAAAAACAATTGAAACACTTAGAGAAAATTCAGAGAGACAGGTTCATAAATTTCTTATTAAGCATTGTATTTTAAAATTTATTAACAAAAGTTTATGCAAATGAAATATTCGTATAATATTAAAAGGACATATTTTAGAATATTTTTAGATTTTAAAGTGAGATTTTACTTCCTTTCTATGTTGTGTATTTTAGGAAAGTTGAAAGGAAAGATCAGAGTTTTTTAAATTGCCAGTATGGTTAATAGTTATCTCATACAAAATTTTGTAGTACATGTGCTTTCAAGTGCCTGTGGAAAATGGCTGTGGAGTGGAGTTGGAGAGAAATGGGATTGGAGTTGGAGAGTAATGTAGCTGTACTCTGACCCCACTTAAAGAGGGAGAAGTGATGGCAGCAACCATCTTGGATCCATTCAGATTCCTTTTCAAGTAGTTTTTGATCATTCTCATTTTATGCTTGAGGAAACAACTGGATAGGTTGACTTGCTATTTTAAAATTTCTATTTATTTTGTAGCTGTAAAAGGATTTGTTTTATATTATCTAGGTCTAGTCCTCAGGCCACCTATAAAAAGAGAGATTTCTTTAGAGTTACAGAAGAAAAATTCTAGAGCTGAGCATGAACCTGTACTTTTACCAGGTTCTTAGGGGATTGTTTAATATGCTAAATTTTAGAACTATTATATTAGGCCATGCCATGAATCAGATGGGTTAGTTTTCAAAGTACCACAGGGGTTTGTTATTTTGATGTTTCCAAATTAGAATTCTTTTGGGGAATGAGCACACACATACATACCCATAGATACACACATATGTAATACAGCAAATATTTACTGAAGACCTTCTGTGTATAGGCATTGCAAAATTTATTTGTGAAAGTAAAAGCTTATATCCTCAAGGGCCTATGTGTGTACATATGTTTCACCTATATTCATATTTGAATTTCAAACATGCAATTAAATAATATTAAGATTATTAATGATATTAAACACATCTCTCTTAACCATTCCTTTATAGTATGAACTCCCTAAAGACATGAACTTTAATGACCTGGCTGGCAGTGCATGTATACAGTGGTCTCTCAATAAATGTTTGTCAGAATTAAAAGTAAGATAGACATACTAGCATCTTTTTATGTTCTGATTTCTCTACTAGCTTTTGGAAGGGAATAACTAGATAATTTAAAATATTTAATTCTTGCTTAATTTTTTTATTTTCTCCTGTCTTTTTTAAAATTAGATTAAAATATTGGAACAGGAAAATGAACATCTGAATCAAACCGTGTCTTCCTTAAGGCAGCGCTCCCAGATAAGTGCTGAAGCAAGGGTGAAAGACATTGAAAAAGAAAATAAAATTCTCCATGAATCTATCAAAGAAACAAGTAGCAAGCTAAGCAAGATTGAATTTGAAAAAAGACAAATTAGAAAAGAATTGGAACATTACAAAGAAAAAGGAGAACGAGCAGAAGAACTTGAAAATGAGTTGCATCATCTTGAAAAAGAAAATGAATTGTTACAGAAAAAAATAACCAATTTAAAAATTACTTGTGAAAAAATTGAGGCCTTAGAACAAGAAAATTCAGAGCTAGAAAGAGAAAACAGAAAATTTAAAAAAAGGTTGGATAGCTTTAAAAACCTTACTTTTCAGTTAGAATCCCTAGAGAAAGAGAATTCCCAACTTGATGAGGAAAACTTAGAACTGCGAAGGACTGTAGAATCTTTAAAATGTGCAAGCATGAAAATGGCTCAGCTACAACTAGAAAATAAAGAACTGGAAAGTGAAAAAGAACAGCTTAAGAAGGGTTTAGAGCTTATGAAAGCTTCTTTCAAGAAAACAGAACGCTTAGAAGTTAGCTACCAGGGTTTAGATACAGAAAATCAAAGGCTCCAGAAGGCTGTAGAGAACAGCAATAAAAAAATTCAGCAATTAGAAAGTGAGCTACAAGACTTAGAGATGGAAAATCAAACACTGCAAAAAAATCTAGAAGAGTTAAAAATATCTAGCAAAAGACTAGAACAGTTAGAAAAAGAAAATAAATCACTAGAGCAAGAGACTTCTCAACTGGAAAAGGATAAGAAACAACTGGAAAAGGAAAATAAGAGACTCCGGCAACAAGCAGAAATAAAAGATACCACATTAGAAGAGAATAATGTGAAAATTGGAAATTTGGAAAAAGAAAACAAAACTCTATTCAAGGAGATTGGTATTTATAAAGAATCCTGCACACGTCTGAAAGAACTGGAGAAAGAAAATAAGGAGCTTGTAAAAAGAGCAACTATTGATATAAAAACTTTGGTTACATTACGTGAGGTAAGTATGTTTGTCTAAATTTAAGGCCCATGAATTTTGATCTCTAAGCTACAGAAGAATTCAAATCAGGTTGAATTTATAGGTCAACACTGAACAATTGGTAGTTGCTTGGATCTGTGTGTTGAGAAGAATTCTGAAATGTATAGGACTAGATTGGCAACGGGTCTTGTAAAACATGTTTGGTGCAGATCAGAAGATACCGTACTTGGTTCTTTTTTGCTATCCCTGTGCTATACTATATATGATAACCCTTTAAGTTCAATTTAAAAGTATCATAGTTAGCATTCTAGTAGAAAGTCACATTGGGAAGTCTGCATTTCTGCTAAAGAGGCATTGGGGGGGATCATTATAAGCAATTCATTTTTTCTTTCTTTCTGTTGTTCTACAGCCTCACAGACATGAACTACAAGTGCCTTGTGTCTGCACTTCTCAGAATGCCCCCTAGTTCTAAAGATCCATATCCTCTTCCTTTGGAAGAAGGATGCTTGTGGGAGAAGAGTGGTGTCATATAGGAAGAAAAATATACTAAATTTCTAGCTCATTATTGAGAACTTAAAGGATATGTATTTTTCCTCACAGTCTGAAATGTAAAATATGGATTCACAAGTAGAGAGTAAATGATTTCTCCTTTTAGTTTTAAACACTAGCAAGTTATTAAAAAGAAGTATTAGCCAAAAAAAGACAAAACTATTCTGTTTGGACTACATTATATTATTGTTGCTTAACTAATTAATGATGAAGGAAAAGTTCGACCACATTTAGGTCTTTACTGCTTTGAATCATATACATTCCTGAATGGTGGTAGTTAGAATCTTGGTTGAATTTCTTAGATGTTTATGTTCTTGACACTTAAGTGAATTTTACATTCCTTTTAAAACAAGGATTTGGTGAGTGAAAAATTAAAGACTCAACAAATGAATAATGATCTCGAAAAATTAACCCATGAGCTTGAGAAGATAGGGTTAAATAAAGAGCGACTCTTACATGATGAGCAAAGTACTGATGACAGGTGAGTATTAAGTCTATTTGGCAAGCAGTTTAAATTATTATTATTTTTTTGTTCAGACATCGGTTTCTTTCCTGTACTAGATACAGAATACATTTATGTATTTTATTTCACTGTTTCTGGTTCCTTTCTTCCCTTAGAGAAAATTTTATAGGAAAAAAAAGTAAAAAATAGGATAAAGACAACCTAATATTGATTTAAGAAAAAAATGCTAAAATGTTATATAAATACAGTTTTATAATAGGAAAACAGGATGCCACCTAGGTAGCAGAAGATCCAAGGCTCTAATTGCTTTGAAAGTAGAGTGAGACATTAACAATAAATAAATCCCTATCTGGTGAAATATGCATTCAGTTTAAGCAGTTTATTTTTTTTTTGATCATGTGCTTAAATGCCTCAGTTCTTTTATTTATTTTGTGTGCCAAAATGTGGACTTAAAGAGAAATGGAAGAAAACTATGAAACAAAGAAAAATGTATGGAGAAGCAATTCAGGTGTAAAAAATAAGGTAGAAAACTAAGGCTTAACAAACAGAATGAAAGATTAACATATACCGTTTAATTTTAAGAATGATCAACGCAGTTTGAAAGAAACTTTCTGTTCCATGTAATTACAGTCTGTCAAACAGTTAATCAAATTTTCAAGTAGTCTACTATTTAGCATCTAGTCAGCTATGTGATTCCAGCTAGAAGTGTGTATTGTTACAAATATCGTTTTATGTAGGCTAGATTTTAATTCATTGGATTTTTTGTAATTAGTATTTTGTATTTATTATCTACACATTACTTAAAGTAAATATTTTTATTCTAATCAAATAAAAATGTATATAGAAAAATTAATGCTGATTATACGGGATTTGTTTATGTAATCTTGAGAAATTTAAAGTTAATAGAACAGATTGATATTTTTAAAGGTTAGTTCTATAATAATAATAATAGAAGCTATTTGAGGCATTTATTCTAGTAATCAAATCAAGCAACCATAATTAATTATACAGGTATTTCATGAGAAAAAATAATTTTCAGTTAAACAAATAGTCAAGGGCCAACTTAGTTGACTGTCTCTTAATATAAATACTGACTATGCATCACTTCTTTATTCAAACAGTTTTATTACCTGCCACTTGTAAGACATTTAAAAAGTTGACTCCTCTCACCCAAAAAAGAAGGGTAAACTATGTAGTCGCCCTAACTGACCTTGTGTTATAAATTTATGAATCCAGCTTTAGATAGGCCCTTCATACTGTTTGGTACCGCTTGTCAAGCCTTAATTCATACAATTGGTTAATGTTAATTGAGCTCTTAGTTTCTCCTGGTTATCAGGCATCAAAGAAATGATAATGCTTAGTCTAAACCTTGAAGAATGACAAATTTGCAAAGTGGAAACTGGAAAATAAAGCACAGACGTATGTTGGGCAATTCTTAGAGTGACATGAAAGATAGATTAGAACAGAGACAATTTGGAGGCACAGAGACCAATTAGGAAGTTATTGTAATATTCTAAGCAAGAGAGAAAATAGAAGCTCACAGACATAAATTAATTTAACATTTCTCTCCTCCATTTCAGAATTTATGTACTGTATTTTTTGGACTATAAGACGCACCAGACCATAAGACGCACCTAGGTTTTAGAGGAGGAAAATAGGAAAAAAAATTTTGAAGCAAAAAATGTAAAATATTTAATAACATAAATAACATAATATTTCACCAATGTAAATGTAAACAGCCAAGTAAGCTACATTCGGACTATAAGACGCACCCCCATTTTCCTCCCAAATTTGGGGATGGAAAAGTACATCTTATAGTCTGAAAAATATGGTATATCTGCATTTGTCTTTACCCTTTATCTCTGATGTTGTTCTTAATTCTTTTATTAATCTAATCTTTTCATCTTTCCAATTGATGTCATTCCCTCTGCCCTCCTTTGAAGACACACTTATTAAGATATTCTTACCATAAAGGAATAGTTCAGTTGTGGAATTGAATGTATAAATAGATAAACAAAAATGTAACAAAGCAAATTCAGTGACAAGAGTTGTGAACGTTGCTATGCAATCACTTTTGTCTTTCTGTTTTAACAACTCTTGTGTCTTTTCTTTCAATATAGTTTCCTAGGGTTAGGTTCTCAGGCCTCTTATCAGTTCACTTTATTGCTGAGCATTTGCATTATTTCACCTGATATCCATTATTATTCTTTGCTTACTGGACAGTCCAGAAGCAACTCAGGCATCACAAATTCAACATCCAAAGACAGACTCATTAAATACTTTGAAAATGTTGACTCAGGCTGACACCAAGTGAGTGAAATCTGTTCTCTGTTCTCAATGAACTTAAAACCTGGTTGAGCAGAAAATATATAAATTAATTACAGTACACCACAGAATATGATAACATTTTTTATTATATACTTTAGGTTTTTATTTGGTTTAGTCATCAAGGTTCTTGGGTGTAAGATATATATTAGTCGTAATTCCTAGTTTATGATTTACTCTCATACTGTAAAAAGAACTTAAGAATAATATTATTCATGAGCACACCATTCAAAAAGATAACTGAAATATTGACATTTGCATCTATCTGCCTCTTCTCACTCTGTCACCAGTGTCCTGTGTAAGTCCTTTACTTTTCATAGTCTTATGAAACTAAAAGGAATATATTGAGACTTATAACTAAACAGTATATAATGCCTCTTTTAAGTATTAAGTTTTGCTTTTGACAACCTAGACTATAATATGGAGCTCTGTTTACTCAGTGGTATATGTTTTTATTACCAAGAATAGTTTAAAAGGGGGACATTGGGGCATTAAGAGGAGATTAATTTCATTTGCCACTTAGGAAGAGAAACTATTGTAAGATCTACTTATGGCACCAGTATCTGTGGTTATAAATTATCTTTAAAAACAATTTTCTGACCACCAATAACAAACTTTTATTATCTTTATACTTGCATAGTAGATACAAACTTTTGGAATCAAAATTAGAATCCACACTAAAGAAGTCCCTTGAAATAAAAGAGGAAAAAATTGCTGCTTTAGAAGCTCGATTAGAAGAATCCACAAATTATAATCAGCAATTGCGCCAAGAACTTAAGACAGTAAGTGATTTCCTTAGAAAGAATTTTAATTGTTAAATATTTGCAGAGAAAATTGTAAAGTAGAAAATAAAACTGTACCATTATTTTATTAATATTTTGTTTTTTCTTAAATTTGAGTATGTTCTTAAATAGATCTATATTATGTGGTTTATGACAAACTATTTTTTCTATGCACTAAAAGTTATTAAGTCCTGTTCTATGTGTGTATGCCTCCATACAGTTAGGGACATACCAGAATTGTGAGGATGGGGTAGGGAAAAGGCTCGATTAGAAGAATTTCATGGGTAAAAGCTTTCAAATGCAGTACTGACACTTCACTCTGATACTCTTTTCCTATTGAGAATCCAGGTAAAAGTTTGATAGACAAAGATACAAGTATGAGAATACCAAGTCAGGGGAAATCATATGTAGTATAAGAAAACACCTGATCTCACAAATTCTGAGGGTTTTTCCAGGATCTGTTTTCTTGTGACATTTAGAATTATTCAGTAAATTAAACAAGGTGGGGGCAACTGTCTGTTTTTCCTACATGAATAAATTGAAAATGAAGAGAATTGCCCATTCCATTGGGTTAATATAATACTAGATTGGGAGAATTATATTCTGGTTTATTCTCCCTTTAATATCTCTGCAGCGCTCCCAGGAATGGTTTTACAGTCAACTAAACATTCAAACTTACAAGATTAGTATAGGCCACATTGAGAACCATTTGATTCAGAACACTATAGGAAATTACAAGTAGATAGCATGACACTGCCAAGTGTCCTTCTTCACATGGCTGTCTGAGAATCTTCTTCCCACCAGATGACAATTCAGGTGCAAGTGAGATTCGTGTTGGCTGTGTGTGGGAACTTCCATGGCTGTAAGACCTTATGCTCCACAGCAGTCATCATCTTTTGCAACAGCTTCAAAGGCATAGATTTAAGATCTCCACAATAGTTATTACCAATTTTAAGAGTTGCTGTACTCAGAGAAGTTCAAAGATATGGTTTTCTATTAGGTATTTATAGTGTTCCCAGTCCAAATACAGTTTACCAATGAGGGTTCATATTTCCCATAAGCAAACTTGCCTGGTAACATAAGAACATTCCAATTTTACCAGGTTTATAGAAAAAGTTAACCAAAGATCAATTTCCAATACAGAAAGGAAAAAAAGATTTTGTTCCTCATTTGCCCTTACCATCATTGCTGGTATTTGTCTCAGACATTACCATGGAACAAGTATTGTTAGAGAAGAAATTCTAGAACTTTGTTTAGTTAACATAAAGGGTTATCCAAAAACTAAGGAAAATTTGGTGCCAGATTTGATTAATCTGTTTTATTTTCTGATTTTTTTTTTACCATATTAAGCAGTATAACTAGATTACAAGTAAAGTCAACTAATGAAGCTATTCATCTAGAAAATAAGTAGTTTTGCATATGGGTTGGTATATATGTATTCCTAGTCTAAAAGATAGAGATCTAGAATTCCATGATTATCTTTTACTTCCAACCATTTTGGCATAACTACTCTTGGACTAGCTTCCTGCCATAAACATACATTCAGTTGGAATTAAACACTTCTAATTTTAAGTGCAATATATGAAGACATATATCACTTGGAGATAGACTATGAAAGTTAAATGTGAATAGTGTAAGGCCTAAAGTAACTTTACTAAACTAGCATGACAAAGAGGTATGGCTAATATGCTAGCAAAAGAGATAACTCTCTTTTGGATAAAAAAATCCAAAAGAAGGCAGAAAAATTAAAAAGGTAGGACAAAGTACAGATAAGACAAATACAAAACAAATAGCAAGATGGCAGGTTTAAATCAAATCATATCAATAATCACATTAAATATAAAAGTTATAAAACCCCAGGTAAAAGAGATTAATGGGTTAGATAAAAAGGCAAGACCTATCTACCTATATGCTGCCTCTAAGAAACCTTGATGGAAATTGATGTTTTATTTTCTGTGTGAACATAAATTAGAAATTCTGATTAATGACATGTAAAGGAACCTTGTTTGAAATTTAGTTGTAAGAACCATGATCTAACAATGAGAAGCTTTGTGGTTTATTCTCAGTTCTTAATAATGGCATATGTCTGTAACCTTTCTAAATCTAGGAGGAAAAGACCCTGTGGGAAATTAATATAAAATAGGAGACTGGAAATAATGTTACTCATCTATGTTATTAGGGTATTAAAAATAAGGGAGGGGGGCTGGGAAAATTAGGATCCCAGAACATCTGTTAGATCACTTACCAAGCTTTAAATTACATTCTGTCTTGGCATCTTTTTCCTTTAGTCTCACATCATTATTTTCTAACTCAATAGTAACAGATTTTATTCTTGAGTCATAAGCTTTCTTAAAGTGTTCATTAAAAGTTTAATTATTTGAAGTGTTTATCCTTGCCTTAATATAAAGTTTGGGTTAATTTAGAAATTTATGAAAATATCTCCTAGGATAAACTAGTGATTCAGGATAAGTATAAGAATAATCATTTCAAATTGAAGAGCGCTGTTAAATTAATAAGCAATTTTGGTGATGTAAGTTGACCAAATTGTTCATTTTGAGTTGGCTCTCTTAAAGTAGGATTTGGTTGTAGTCACACCAGAAGATCTTGGATAAGAAATATTCTTGGATTGTTCATTCTTTATAAAATAAATTACAGTACTTCTAAGTGATAGATCAAGATCTGAATAAAGAAATCATTAATTTATTTAACACAGCTCATTCTGGGCAACATATCCTTCATAAAAGGGCAGACATATATATATCCTTCCTCAATTTTGATTTAGATCTCTTTTTTTTTTAAGATTATTTATTTTTAGAGAGTGGAGAAATGAGGGAGCAAGAGAGAGAGAAACATCGATGTGTGAGAGATGCATCTATCATTGCACACCCCCAACTAGGGACCTGGCCCGCAACCCAGGCATGTGCCCTGACTGGGCCTCGAACTGGTGACCCTTCGGTTCATAAGCCAGCACTCAATCCACTGAGCCACACCAGCCAGGGCATAATTTAGATCTCTTTTTAAGAGGAATTATTACATGTCAAATCTGTATTTGTTCTTTACATGAGCATCTCTGAAATCTCTAAATCAGCTATAGATACAGCTCTAAAGAAGTTGTTAGTACTTAGCAATATGTCTTAGTCTTCAGTGACATTTTTATCATAAACAATAGAAGAAATTAAAGAATATATTGTAGGAGCGTGGCACATGAGCAGAGTATATTTAACATTTTCTAAGAGGAAAGGAATAGTATTTTACAAAGCATGTTGTGGTTATGTTAGTAGTGATAATTGTATATGTTATTGATCATATTTTCCCTTTTTTAAATTATTTTTAATTTAATTTATTGGGGTTACATTGGTTATAAATAAAATTAGATAGGCTTAAGGCATGCGGTTTTATAATACATTATCTGTATATCATATTTTTAAATAAAATGTCTCTCACATTCACCAGACCAATGCAGAGTCAAATTAATTGTAAGAAATAGAACTTGGGTGATTTTTTCCCCATTAAAATATTTTAAATGAAATTTTAGGTGAAAAAGAATTACGAAGCCCTTAAACAGAGACAAGATGAGGAAAGGATGGTACAGAGCCCTCCTTCAACTTCTGGCGAAGATAGCAAATGGGAGCGAGAAAGTCAAGAAACAACCAGAGAGCTTCTGAAAGTAAAAGACAGATTAATTGAAGTAGAAAGAAATGTAAGTATTTTTAAATTTTTAATAGGAATAAGGATTTTTAGAAATAATATATAACTCAGAAAATTTAATCTGTGTTCGTAGTTTTGTTCATTTTATACTTTCTTGACTGATTTATTTTGTAATATAAAGACAAGAACTCTATTTTTCTCCATCCCCCTCACATAAGTCCATCAGCAAGCTTTGTCACCTCCATCTTGAAAATATAACCCAAACCCATCGATTTCTCTCCATCTTTGCCGCTACCTTTCTAGTGCAAAGGTGGCATCATCTCTCATCTGGACTATTAAAATATCCTCCTAATTGGCCTTCCCTCTTCCACTCCTGGCCTAATCTAACTCATTCTCAATGCAGTAGTAGTCAAAGTGATTTTTTTAAAACATAACACAAATCATGTCACTTTCATACTTAAAATCTTCAATAGCTTCCCATTTCAATGAAAATAAAATCCAAATTCTTTGCTGTGTACTGTAAAGTCCTTCCTGACATCGCCATACCTGGCCTAATACCAGACCACCCTTCTGCCCACTCTGTTTATTAATCTGGGGACAGTATTATCTGTTAATATCTGGAAAACACACAAAAAACAATGCCTGGCACATAGCTAAAGTAAATTAGTGCTAGTCATATTGGCATTTTTCTGTTTGTTCCTACCTCAGGCCTTTCTGTTTGCTTCCCCTGCTGGAAACATTGGCTGGCTTCCCTCAGAATTCACATATCTCCTGCAAGATGGCTTCCCTGACCACTTTCCTCAGTAATGAAGCTATCTCCACCCTAAATTGATCACTGTCACACCACTGCCTTATTTAGTTTCTTCATAGCACTTTTTACTTACGAAATTGCATCATTTATTTATTTTGTTGTTTATCTACTAAAAAAAGCTCCTTGAAAGCAGGTAGTTCATCTTTGTTTTTCACCTTTGTGCCTTCAGTATGTAGAATAATGCCTGGTAGATAGCAGGAACTTAAATATTTGCCGAATGAGTCCAGTAAACAATAATTAAATGAACTGAACAAACATCCTTCAAAGATGAATAAGCTTTAGAAAGTTGCATCCTAACAAGTAAAATAGTTGTAGTTATTGTTTTTCAATGTAACATTAATTTAAAACTTTAAGCCAAAAATTAATCTCATACCATTGATTCCTACTTTCTCATCCAATAATAATTACTATGAACATCTTACCCATAAAAAATGTTTGTGGTTTATCTATGTATAGAAGCATATTTGTTGCCCTGGCCAGGTGGCTCTGTTAATTGGAGCGAGGGTTACAGGTTCAATTGCCCTTCAGAGCACATGCAGGAAGCAACCAATGAGTGTGTGGATAGGTGGAATAACAAATTGATGTTTCTCTCTTTCTCTGTTTGTCTCGCCCTTCCTCTAAAATTAATTTTAATTTTTTTAATTTTTTTTTAAGATTTTATTTATTTTCAGAGAGAGGAGAAAAGAGGGAAAAACAGCAATGTATGGTTGCCTCTCACATGGCCCTCATTGTGGACCTGGCCCGCAACCCAGGCATGTGCCCTGACTGGGTCGAACCGGGACCCTCTGGTTCCCAGCCCACGCTCAATCCACTGAGCTACACCAGCCGGGCCTAATTTTTTTAATTTTTGTTTTGTTTTGTTTTTTTAAGACAGAGGAGGAGGGACGGAGAAAGAGAGGAGAGAAACGTCAGTGTGTGGTTGCCTCTCGCACGTCCCCAACTAGGGACCCGGCCCGCAACCCAGGCATGTGCCCTGACTGGGAATCGAACCAGAGACCCTTTGGTTCCCAGGCTCACGCTCAATCCACTGAGCTACACCAGCCAGGGCGAAAATTAATTTTTAAAAATATTTTTAAAAGAAGTTTATTTTCTTTCTTTTTTTAAAAAATCCATACCCAAAGATATGCTTATTGACTTTTAGAGAAAGAAGACAGGAGGAAGGGAAGGACAGAGAGAGAGACAGAGAGATGTCAATGTGAGAGAAAAACATTGATCATTTGCTTCCTCTATGCACCCTGACGGGATCGAACCCACAACCTTTTGGTGTACAGGATGATGCTCCAACCAACTGAGCCACACAGCCAGGGCAAAAGTATATGTCTTTTACAAATATACACCTGTGGAATCATATACACTATTTTTACTTGAATTTTTCAATTATGTTTTCTTGGAGATCTATTTTCACAGATGTAGATCTGTCTCATTTTGTTTAATGACTACATAGTCCATAGTGTAGATATATTAGCATAGTTTATTTAAATAAATTCCATATCGATGGACATTTAGGGGCTTTTTTCCCCAGCTTTTGCTGCAATGAAAATCTTTGTATAAACATGTTCATAGGATGGTAAATTCCTGACAGTGAAATTTCTAGTCCAAAGGGTATATATACATATTAAAGTGAGTGTTTGTATAATTTTAATTGATATTGTATTAGCCTTTCAAAATCACATTAATTTTCAGTCCCACTAGTAGAGTACCTATTTTTCCAGATTAACTTTGGGTATTACGAGCCTTTTAATTTTTGTTAAAGTGACAGGAGAAAATATTTTAATTTGCATGCTTAAATTATAGCAATCTATTTTATATCTTTCCATATATTTATAGGCCATGTATGAATACATGTTTTTAATTATTCATAGATACATATATGTACCTCTATCATTTAGATTAGTGTCAGACAATTTGGCTGGCATATTAAGTCCTATAAGCGAAATCTCTTTCCCATTTACTTCCTTTAAAAATTTCCATTGGGGAAAAAGTTACTTGGTTGTCATATTTTAGCCCTTTTATGTAATGGGATTATAAAGATGGCTAACCCTATATTAGGTACATTTTTGTGTTTTTGCCAGTGTATTTGTTAACTGCATACTTTCCCATTGTAAATTTTTCTAGCTCTGAGATATCCTTTCTACTCTCAGCTATCTCTTCTATTTGTTACACACTGTAGGAATTTTTTTGTATTCCTAGGATCATTGGAGCTTGTATGTTTTGGTTTCTAAAGAGCTGAACTACAATAGTACTTAACATACGTAGCTGTAAAAAGATTTACCTCTTTGGTGTATTCTGTATTGTTTTCAGTACGTGTATTTTATCCTCTTTTTTTTTTTTTTTTAAAGATTTTATTTTTGTTTTTAGAGAGAGAGGAAGGGAGGGAGAAAGAGAGGGAGAGAAACAGTAATGTATGGTTGCCTCTCACATGGCCCTCACTGAGGATCTGGCCTGCAACCCAGGCATGTGCCCTGACTGGGAATCAAACCAGGATCCTTTGGTTCCCAGCCCGCGCTCAATCCACTGAGCCACACCAGCCAGGGCTATTTTATCCTCTTTATTTGAACAAATGAACAAAGGAAGAAATCCAGTATGAAAAGCGATCTTGAAGCATTTTACTTCCTTGGTTTTGATTTCTATGGTATAATATGTGGGTTAAGTCGTGACTTGTCTTTTATACAGTGACGAGTAGTATATGTAACATGAGACCCTATAAAATGAGTGTGATTTTTGCTCCCTGACGTAGACAGGATAAAAGTGGTTTGTTGGGATTCAGTTATAAATTTTTATGCATGTTGCAATTATATACAAATTCTGGTCTTTTTGTATATTAAAGTATTTTATTTTGGTTTTCAAGAGGGTTCTTTGTTTATATTTTTATGCTAATTTTAATGAAATATTACTTAGAAATAATCCTGAAAATATAATATTCATGACAAACATTTGTAATATCTAGAACATTAAATGTAAAGATCCATGATTTATGCAGTAATTCAGCTGTTTAACTATAAAACTGAAATATGGCCATATGTACTGGAAAAATTGAAAATGGTATGTTTTGTTTGGATTTGCTCTAGAACTCCTATAGATGAAATAGAGTTTTAGTGAGTGTTTTATACCATGAATAAAATTTCTAAAGAAAATATGTAACATCTGTTAGGTCTATTGTGCACTAAAGTTTTTAAACAGGTGGTTAAGATCGTTTCTACTTCTCTTCCAAGTATTTGTGTTTATAAAATACTTGGTCTTGCTGCTATCCTTGTGACCACACACATACACACACCTCTGGGCAATTAGAAAAGGAGCACTCCATTGACTAGAAACAGCCCCACCACGCATTCTGGACAGACTGGGCACTCTTGAGAGCATAAAAATCATGCAACTGACAGTCACATTCTAGTTTCTTGTGTTACTCAATATATCTACTAATGGAGTATTTCATTTTTTAGATGTTCTTATAAAGCAGGCAGACACAGACACAATAGTCTATTAAGGTTTTATGATTATTGCTTTAGTTTTCTTAAATATGTTTACAGTTTGGGGGGAAATGTTTTTTCTTTTAAGATTGTTTGGATTGTTTCTTTTTCTAGTATAATGGTAATAAATACTCATAAAATTTCAGTATCTGTTAAGTAGTTTGATGTTATTTTATTTTTAATATGTATGTTTTCTTTATTAAGAATGCTACACTGCAAGCGGAGAAGCAAGCATTGAAAACTCAACTGAAGCAACTTGAGACACAGAACAATAACTTGCAGGCTCAGATTCTTGCACTTCAGAGGCAGACAGTGTCATTACAAGAGCAGAATACTACTCTTCAAACACAGAACGCCAAGCTTCAGGTTGTAATGTAATTATTGGGGGGCTCTGCAACCGAAGTCTTAAATTACGCTATTAAAATAACGATGACTAGATGTGTTTCTTCTTAGTAAGTGAATATAACAATTAATTGAAGTTAAAATATTTCTATCTAGTGCTACACCAAACTTTCAGACATCAACATTTTCAAAATATCAGAGCCCCTAAGTATTAATGAATAAATTTAGTCAACAAATATAAATACAATAAGCAAATTTTATCTATATTTACTTTATGGCCTTTCACCATAAACAAGTTGATTATAATTAATCAGGTAGAAACCCTTACTTTAGAGTATGGTTGCAGCATACCATTCCATGTTTCATTTTTAATGCTGTTATCAGTAAGTTACTGGAAAAGAATACAATATGAGCCCTGGCTAGTGTAGCTCAGTGGATTGAGCACGGGCTGGGAACCAGACGGTCCCGGTTCGATTCCCCGTCGGGGCACATGCCTGGGTTGCGGGCCAGGTCCCCGTGAGGGCCATGTGAGAGGCAACCATACATTGCTGTTTCTCTCCCTCTCTGTCTCCCTCCCTCCCCCTCTCTCTAAAAATAAATAAAAATAAAATCTTAAAAAAAAAGAATACAATATGAGAAGTTTTGTCTTCAGACTGTTAGTTCAAAGGATCCACGTTGCACTTAACACTGCCAGTGTTTTTTCAGACAAGATTGGGTGCATTCAGGGTGATAGGGCCGTAGACTGCCAGTGTTTTTTCAAATAGAGTGATCAGGCGGGAGACGTGCAACTCTGAAACCTCTTAAAGAACAGAAGAAAACAAGTTCTGTCTCTGAGAATAAGAGTCATTTTTCCTGTAGCTCTTTTATAAATGGTAAAGCAAATGCGTATTTAATTTAGATTCAAGAAAATAACCAGTGCAGTTTCCACAAGTAATAATTTTTCGGTTCTATCAACTGTCACTTCTAGAAAATGATAAATTAGCATTTCAAATTCTATACTTTTTTATGAGTGAAATACAAATTGTTGCTAACCACTTTCATTTAAAATAATTCAATCCATAACATATGTATGATGTAGATCTCATACATCGTGTGTGTGTGTGTGTATAGTAACACCTACCAAAAATCAAAATTAAATGATAGTCTTACTGTTTAGGACACTAAAATCCAAATTTTCTCAGTATAATGTGCATACAAGGTCTGTCCAGAAAGTATCCAGCCACGCAATATGCCACATAGAGACATTTATTGAAGAAGATACAAGAAACATTGTACATAGGACAATGACGCCTCAGGTCCCCTTCAAAATAGGCACCTTGGGACCTCACACAGCTCCCCGAGTCACCATCAGCTACCCCATCATGTTTTCCTGAATCTCATCAATAGTCTGAAATCTCTTCCCTTTCAAAAGTGATTTTAGTTTTAGGTAAAGCCAGAAGTCACTGGGCACCAAATCTGGGCTGTAGAGGGGCTGAGTCACCTGGGTGATTTGATGTTTGACCAAAAAATTATGCATGAGACATGAGGCATAAGTGGGTTCGTTGTCATAATGAAGCTGCCAATCACAGTTGCCCATAGCCGCAGCCTTCTGAATCATTTGAATAGTTTCCACGAGGGAATGTTCAAGTTTAACACAAAATTTGATGCAGATTTGTTGCTCTACTCACTCATTCATTTTGAATGTGACAGCCGCACAGTACATACACATGCTCACTCAGTGGTGTCTACCGCCCCCACTGACTAGTACAGTGAAGTCATCATTGTTCACACCTGCACATTCCAGTACACTCTCCTTGGCTTCCGGGTTACATCGATGCTGTGCAAATCATTCTCACTGTATTAGCAATGGTTGGACTTTTTATGGAAAGACCTTTATATCTTTGTTTTATTTAGAGCTTTCTGAAGTTAATGTAATCTTTTTTATTTAAAAAAATAAAGGACAACATAAGCTATTTTTCTTGTCTGATAAAAATATGCCTTCTTATAGGTTGAAAACTCCACACTTAATTCCCAAAGTACTTCTCTTATGAATCAGAATGCACAACTCCTAATCCAGCAGTCTTCCTTAGAAAATGAAAATGAATCTGTAGTCAAAGAACGAGAAGACCTGAAATCTCTCTATGATTCTCTGATTAAAGATCATGAGAAACTGGAGCTTCTTCATGAACGGCAGGCTTCAGAGTATGAATCTCTCATTGCTAAACATGGAACTCTAAAGTCTGCCCACAAAAATCTTGAGGTGGAACATAAAGACCTTGAAGATCGGTAAGTATATTTTCTGTGTTTTTAGTTTAAAACCAATTTTCTGTGGGTAGTTTAATAAACATTGTCTTAACAGGTCTAAGCAATTATGTAGGAAATTTATTTAAATTTACGTGTTTTGTGATACTGACATGTAATAAAATACTCTTTTAATTCTAAAATATTTTTCTCTCTAAGGAAATATTATAAACCAAATACCTAATTTTTTTTTCCAGTTATAATCAGTTACTAAAGCAGAAAGGACAATTGGAAGATTTGGAAAAAACACTGAAAGTAGAACAGGAAAAAATGCTGCTTGAAAACAAAAACCATGAGACTGTAGCTGCAGAATACAAGAAACTTTGTGGTGAAAATGATAGGTAATAAATATTTAGTTTTGTAGTATTATTCATTACATCCAAAGTGTATATTACCCTTTGTAACACCATCCGTAACTTAGAATTTTAAAAGAAAACCCCAGTAATAAGTAAATTACCCAACAAAATCATGCAGATAATTGTAGAATGACTTAGGCAAAAACCTGGATCTCCATTTCACTCTCATTGTTTCTCTCTTGATTTATTCAACTAATTAAGTTTTTAAGCCACATTATGTAATTAAATTTTTGTACCTTGACAGTATTTGCATACTTTATTGAAACAGAATGTCATAAAAACTGATTCTTTATATCTTTCTTTTTGCTAATCTGGTATCCCAGTTCCTTTCTTCTGAAGTTGCTACTACAAGTGAGCAGCCTTATAATTTTCAACAGCCTTATAATTTTCTAGCTGATTTATTCATACTTTTAATTAGCTTTGGTATTAATGGTCTCATATTGTCATGGGGCAATTATTTTTTAACTTGAAGCCTTGCAAAAATCAAGACTTGTCACTGGTAATCAGCTTGCTTCATAAGGGTACATTTTCAAAAGTTGTTTTAGAAACCTATGAAAAATATAAACAGCCTAAACATGTGCACTGCACTTAAACTACCATAGCTGAAGTGCTGAAAGGCAACACACAAAATTCAAATGGGGTCATTTATAATTTGTCCTATTATGAATTTAATACAATGCATTTTTAGAATTAAACAGCTATTCCTTTTCCTTAACAAAAAAACAACAAAATATTCCTAAGCTTCTAGAGCCATTTTCATTTTCATGTTCAGTAGTTTTTAATTTAATAGCTGTTACAACTAGAAATTCTCTGCTGTGGTATTTGAACTTCAACAAGCTGAGCACCGAGCTAGAATCAAGGAGCTGTCTTCATACCGTATATACAGTAGAAGACCAAATTGTGACAAGATTGGAATACAAGGGCAGGGCCATTTTTATTACATATGTAACAATGGGGAATACACGTACTATGAAAGTCCTATGTTGAACCTAATCTTTTTCCATTGTTGGAATTCAGACCAAGCTGGGACAGTTTGTGAATTTAAGTAGGCCTTCCAGGAGTCTAATTTTACACATTACTGTGGAACCACCAGAGAAGGAGCTCATCCTAAATGATAGGAACATATTGAGCATGATAAGCCTGAGCCACAAGATTCTGCAGGCTTGGAAGGACGAGTGGTCCTGTCCATTTGTCTCTCAAATCTGTTCTTGCCCAGCTTTATGCACTTATGTCTGTATTCTAAAGAAAAAGGTTTTAAATAGAACCTGAAAGAGGTGTTTCACCAGAAAATGATACTTATGCAGACTTGTCTGAAGAATACTAGTTATCCATTCCTTTGAATAAACCTAAATTGTAATCTTATTTAATGCCAAACCAAGAAAGTTTCTTCCATGGACTAGTTTGTCTTGGCCTCTTTAGAATTGTGTCCACTGAATTGCATTTTGGTGTTGATGTTCTTAGTTTCGAGGGACAGTGTAAAAATCTCTCTTTAGAGCTCACTTTACCATTTCCCATAGAGATGAGATTAAGAACATTGTATATTATATCTCTTTATAACCAGCCTTCCATGAAACCTCAGTAGGAAAGTCTTTGATTTCCATAGGTATTGATATGATACGTAGCTATCTGTATGTCACAATGCGATTGACTAAGTGTTAATACTCATGGCATGCATTCATTCATGGATTCAACTTATTTATGGTACATGTACTTGTTTTATGTTTCTGGTCTTGCCATTTTATTTTTTTTTACCAAGTCTTGATTTTTTTTAATGTATTATTTTATTGTTTATAATTCTTACAAGATGACTCAGTTTCTTTGGAGAATGAGTTGAATTAAATTATTAGATGTTCTGAAAAAGTACCATCCTGAGAAAAAAATTTTTTTATTTTGGTACCTCCTCCTTTTGTGGATTCCTGATCTTAATGACATAAGATAAAAGTTGTAACTACAGCCAGTTCAGCATGCAGACTGTTTCAGTGTAGCCCCCAAACGAAGAACAATTTTTACATTTTAAACCAGCAATTTTTCAACCTTCTTCATTTCATGGTACACATAAACTAATTACTGAAATTCTGCAGCACACCAAAAAAATATGTTTTTTGCTGATCTGACCCAAAAACTAGGTATAATTTTGATTCATTCACACCAGGCGGCTGTTGTTTTGTTCACTGTTGTCATTTTTTTATTTGACAATGGAAGAAAAAAGAGGTCAGTGCTCCTGACAAAACAGTCAAGTATTGCATGTTTTAAAATTTTTTGCAGCACACCAGTGTGCCATGGCACACCAGTTGAAAATTGCTGTTTTAAACAGTCATGGGAAAAACAGACAAGACAGGGTTGCTATAGACTGCATGTGGCTCACAAGCCTAAGGTGTTTTGTTTACTCTGGTCCTTTACAGAAAAAACTTGCTCATCACTGCTCCTAGAGATCAGTGGATGTTGTTCTAAAGGTATAATAGTGAAAAGAAAAAGAAATGGTTCTAGTTTGACTCTTACAAAAAAATCTAAAATTTATCATTAATAATTGGGGACTACTTAAACATGAGTAATTTGCTACAACTGCAGAAATCTCAATAACTAAAATTTTGGTTTAAGCCTGAACATCTCAGTTATGTGGCAATAGATTGATGGACTATCATGTCCCATCCTGGATTGGTTCATTCTTTTGATCTGATTGATCTTGAATTTTCACATTGAATTTTAGAATCTTTGAATTCTCTATAAAATCAAAATTAGATTGGTCATTTTCTCTTTTGTCATTTAATCTGAAATTTTCTTAATATTTTAAATTTTATATGATAAAATTTTGCATGCCTTTATATCTTCAATGTATTAAATGCTGGAAGATTTCATTTCAAGGGAAAAAAAGTATTTGATTTGTTTCAAAAAGTAGTGTTTGCAGAATAGATTCTTGATCAGTGTAGTAACTGGAAAGAGAATTCCTTATATTCTCTAAGTATGTCTGAATGTAATATACAGCATTTTCACATTGTATAAATGAAAGCTATTAAGAAATCTAATTCTATTTCTATCATGATTTCAAATTATAGGTTGAATCAAACATATAATCAGCTTTTAAAAGAGACCGAAGTTTTACAAACTGACCATAAAAACTTGAAAAGTCTTCTAAATAATTCCAAATTAGAGCAAACAAGATTAGAAGCTGAATTTTCAAAGCTAAAGGAACAATACCAACAGTTGGACATTACATCCACCAAGCTAAATAACCAGTGTGAGGTGAGCTTTCACCAGTTTAATCACTGTCTTCCTTCCTTTAGGCATCCAGACACACCTAAAAACGAAACAGTGACATTATAGTGGCAATAGCAGTATATATAGTTAATGGAGTATTTCTAAAAGAATTGGTCAGGGTTAATTGAAAACACAAGTAAATCAGAAAAACTTCCTTTATTATTAATTCCAAAAACTTTTTTACTGTTCAAATGTATGTGTTCAAATACTTTGAAAATTGTAAATTCATGTCCTTGTTTAATGAAAAAAATGTTACTGGCCACCTGGCATGTATTAGTAAACCAAATAGGTAAAAATTTCTTCCCTTGCGGAGTTTATATTCTGGTTGGAAGAAAACTGTCAATAAACATAGTAAGTAAGTGAAATATCAATATATAGTGTTTCATGTTTTGTTACATATGGCTGTGTAGCAGATTACTCCAAAACTTAGTGGTGTAAAACCACCATTTATTATGCTCTCACATTCTGTGGGTCAGAATTTGGACAGGTACGGATAGCCAGTTTGTTTCTGCTATACTTGCAGCTGGGCCCTCAACTGGAAGATTGAAAGACTGAGTGCATGTTGGTGGTTGATGCTGGCTGTCAGCTGGAGGTATCAGTTTCCTCTACATGTGGTCTCTTCCCATGGGCTGGTTTGGACTTTCTCACAACATGGTGAGAACCAGGCAAAAGCCATCTCTGTTTTAATGATCAGCCTCAGAAGTCATGCGGTGTCATTTTCCCTGCATTCTATTTATTGAGGCTGTCAAAGTCTTGTCCAGGTTCAAGGGGAAGAGAAATAGACTTAGCCTCCTGATGGAGAATGGCAAGATTCTGGAAAAGCACATGGACTAGAAATACTGCTATAACCATTTTGAAAATTAGCCTTCAACATATGGTATGTTACAAAGTGATGTTATGTACAAATAAAAATGGAGTAGGGTAAAGGGAGATAAAGACTGCCAGGGGGCAAGAGGGAGTGTAGATTGAAATTTTAACTAGGCATCATTGAATTTTCAAGATTTGAAGGAGACTCGGGTATTAGTATGTGGATATCAAGGGAACAAATATTCCAGGCAAACAGTCAATGCAGTGACTCTAAGACTAGGGGAATCCTGGTGTGTTTGAGGAACACTCAAGGAGACCCATCTGGCTGGAATGGATTGAGCAAAGGGGAGAGTAGTGGGAATGAGACCAGAGATGTGCCTGGGCCAGATACGTTGCCTTGTAAAAAAAACTTTGACTTTTATTCTGAGTGAAATTGGGAGTCATTTGGAGGGTTTTGAATGGAAATGACGTACGTCTATACACACAATTCTATTCTTAACATAATTCCATGATTCTTCCTACAGTGGTTTGATAAAGTGCTAAATGTTTCAAATTATAAAAAGGATGCTGAAAGTCTTAGATAACTATTAAATTTTATGCTTGCTATTTTATGGAGTTTGAATGTAGCTTAACACCTGAACTTCATGGAACTTTTAGGGAACCAGCACTTAGATAAACCTTTACATAAGATTAGGGATAGAGTGTATAAGAAAAGTATACCCAAAAGCTTTTTGTCTGAAATTATAAACCAATAGAAAGAAAAATTAGGTTTGAAAGCATATACAGGGTGGGGCAAAAGTAGGTTTATAGTTCATATGGAAAATAATATAACAATCAATAAATAATATTGTTTTGCATACTCAGGACTGTAAACCTACTTTTGCTACACACTGTACCTTTAAATGCTCAACAAATTATAGAACATTCATTCTGCCTGTGATTAAAAGTCATAAGTAAAATATAATTGGGATAATGAATTTATAAAATGGTAGAGAGAGGAACATAACAAATCAACTTCTCCAGAAACAATAAAATTCAACAAAACTGTCAAACATGATCATTTGAGGACTCTGGAACTCAAACGAAAGCATACAACAAATTGCGAACCCTTTCTTAAAAACTACTAAACTTTGGTTAGGAACTATGGTTGTCTGAGGCACTGTGACTTCTCCCATTCTCATTCCCTTCCCTATTCCCTAGTTTCAATACCTGGTACTTCTGCCGGGCTGCAAGGCAAACCGTGAAAAGTAGCACGTTTGCTACTGGAGGGGCCTGGCTTGATTTGAGCAGAGCACAGAAAAGCCCTATGCCCAGAAGAGTTGTCAAAGGCCAAACCTCAGATAGTGTGAGGTTGGATTATTGGTTGGGACAAAGTAACAGATCAGCAAATTCACCAGAAATTAACTGTGAGATCCAAGGAAAAGACAGCCAGTCATAGTGGTTCTTGATACTGTCCCGTGAAAGCCAAATCAGTTAATCTTAGTAGGACTTGCTCCTGCATCTACAGGTAGCTGACATGTACTCTGAGGGCTGGATGGTCTAGGATGGCCACAGCTACTGTAACTCTTCACTGTTACATAGTCTCTCATTCTCCAGTAGGATTTCCAGAGACTAAATGGAGGCACATAGGCCTCTTGAGTCCTGGGCTTGGAACTCACACACCATCACTTCCATCTCCTCCTCTTGGCCAAAGGCATTTGAAATTCTAGAAGAGAGAAAATAGATTCCACTTTTTGATGAGAAGAGTGAGAAGTCACATTGCAAGAGGATATAGGTATAGGGAGGAGGATAGCTAGATTCAGTTTAGCATGAATCTGCACATTATATTTTGAGGTAATAAGATTTAAATAAAATAAACCATAATATTTATAGTTGTTAGATCTAGATGGTTGTTTATGGATATTCATAAGTAGCTTTTCTATATCTTTTGATAATTTTTTAAATATTTGGGTTTTTTTATCTTATTTTTTAGAAGGAAGGTTAGTGTTGGCATTTTAAAAAAATACAGATCTCTGGGCTCTGTTCCAGATCTGCTGAATTTGAATGCTAGCACCCAGAAATCTACATTTTTTTAAAGTATACTTTACAAATGCTGCTAAATTTTGAAAATCACTACTTTGGGCTTTCTGACTTCTGTTGGATCCTCTGGCCTAACTAAGGCATATTTCCTTCTACTTTCTCTTTACTACAGAGAAAAAGCAGCCCAGTGCTGCCGGCAGCCCAAACAACCAGTAATATGAGCTAGCAGTACCAATTATTGACAAGATTACCTGACTCCTTTGTTTGTGCCACAAAAAGTATATACAAACTTTTAATATTCCTTGAAAACAGTGGTTGGAGGAAGAATGAAGTTTATTAAATATCTGTTGTATGCCATAGGCATAGCACCAGATACTTTACATATATTATGTAATCTTTTCAAAAATCTTGCAGGATAGAAATTATTATCCTCATTTTATAGCTGAGGTCATTGAAGCTCAGAGAATTAACCAACTTGTCCAATGTTTCATAGTTACTTAAACAGAAGGCCAGAGGTTTGAATCTAGCTTTCGGACTATAAGTTAAACAATTTTGAAGAAAGCTTTTGGAACTAGTAACTTATTTATTTTAAACCCAGTATTTGTGAGAATTATGAAAATATGTATGTACAGCACATAACCCAATTCTTAAGCTGTCATTGTTACTAATCACATTCGATCAAAGTGTGACCATCTAATTTTTCAGATAGCAGGAGACATAAGTTCTGTGAAATACTTTATTTTTCAGATGTTTTGGGTGATTTATGTTAAATGTAAATGTTGATATTTTAACAAATGTTTGTGTTTAAACAGTTGCTAAGCCAACTTAAAGGAAATTTAGAAGAAGAAAATCGACATCTACTAGATCAAATTCAGACATTAATGCTACAGAACAGAACACTGTTGGAGCAGAACATGGAAAGCAAGGATCTTTTTCATGTTGAACAAAGACAGTACATGTAGGTACCAAATAATTTTGCACTCTGAAATATTACTCATGGTTTTGTAAGTGCAATTTCTGGTGGCAGAGAAAAACTCAGTGCTTATTTTTTCAACATTATTATTATTCTAACATATTTTTTTGAATGTTTATGTGCCAGGCTCTATGCTAATAACCAGAACCACTAGCATGAAAACATGAGTACTGCTCTTAAGGAACTAGTAATATAAAGTGAGAAATACAAATAATTGTCATTATGGAGGTATATGTAGGGGGCCATAGAAATATAGCAAACTTAGTCTGAGAGAGGCAAAGTGGACTTTCCAAAGTTGATTGCCAGAGCTGAGACTTAAGGGTTCAATAGGACTTCACCTGAGGAGGCATACAAGGCCAACATGGCAGCAAATACAGAACACAGCAGTGTGATGAAAGTGTGCCGTGGGATGGTATAGGATCTAAGAAATAGTTTTTCTTGCTGGAGCAAAATTGAGGAAGGAGGAGCAGCAGAGAAGTGACTCAGGAGCCACTTCACAAAGATCTTTTTATGCCATACAAAGGAATAGCTGAAAAATTTGAAAAAGGAAATAATATGATTAGATGTGCATTTTTTTAAAAAATGGGTGGCATTTTTGATGTGGATTGGAAGTTTTGAGAATAAAGACAAGAAGTAAGTTTTATGAAAGCTGTTACAATAATCTAATGAAGAATAATTCACAAGTGGTGGTATTTGAGATCTGATACAAGAGAAATGTGAGAAATAGGATTGACAGGGCTTAATATTGGTACGTTGTGTCTCCATTGAGAGTGGAAGAATCTGGTAAAATCAGGATTTTGGCCTGGGCAGCTCAGTGGATAGTCTTTGTATTACACCATGATCCACCTTTACTCAGTTCTTCTGTTTCCCTTGTCACTAAATGGGAAGCACCATAGTAAAATAGAAAGCACAAATGTTGAAATCAGACAGCTCCTAAAATTCAAATCCCAATTCTTCCTATCACTAGTCATGTGACCATAGACTGTTTACTTCATTTCTTTGATCACTGGTTTCTGTTTCTCCAAAACAGAGATACAATGCCTACTTCTAGGGTTATCCCAAGCAATAAGTGAAATAATATCATGATGTACATGGAGGTGAGCCAGGGCATATATGAAACCCCAGGGTACATGATACATTTTTTGAAGCATTAATTTTACTATAAAATTTGGGACAGGGAACGTTATTTTTATATTAATACACAGATACATCATGGAGCAAAAGTAGAGCTTGCATGAACTTTTAAGGTAAATGCAAAACTTCAAAGAAGTTTCACATTTTGGGCTGGTCACTTTGCACTGTACCTTCAATTCTTTCAGGAGTATGTATACCTTTACTCTCTGCCATAAGATGTATTTTAGCTTAAGCAGTGAGTACATCTGAAGCTCTTGGCATTTGAGTTTCCTGTCTCTTAAGCAAGGGTATTATCCAGAGCTTTATCTTCTTAATATTCTGAGCCTTGGTGACTAATCCATTTCCAGGGTTTCAGTAATTGTATCTGTATATTGACTTACAAATAGTAGTATCTATTCTGACTTATTAAATTTAAATTAAAATATCCACCTTGCATGTAAGACATTTTTCCCTGAATGCCTGTGCTCCATGGTCCTAGTAGGGGTGACAAAGAACAGGTAAAACTGAGAATTTGGAGGTTCCTGATGATATTTCAACACGGAAAAGGGGAAAAGAATTGGGAGGTTTAGGCTGTCTGCTGCTTGTGCTGTGGTATAACTTGTTGGCAACTTCTGTTCACAAAGCATCTTCCATGTACTCTCTCAGATCAGTTTCTTCCATTTCCCACTATCCTAATTCAGCCTTATCTCCAACTACTGTCCATGAATATTTTCTTTACCTTCATCCTTTCTGATACATCATACTCTATCGTTGAATTAAAGTACCTAAAACAAAGACTTCATAATGTTACTTTTTAATGAAACCTTCAGTAATTCTGGTTTGCTATTGAGCAAAATTGTAACCCCAAACTCCCTCACTTCTTCTCCTCAGCTAAACTGCTTAATTTAACATTCTTGTCTTTCCTTTTCAGTCTATCTAATATGGCCTTGTTCTTCATGAGGTTTTTCTTTGGCCATTTAAGATAGAAATATGTTCCCCTTTATAAATTCTTATTTTACTTCCACAGTACTTTTATTTGGCACCACTACTGCCTTGGATTATAATAGTCATTTATGTATATAACATTTCTCTGTACTATATTATAAGCAGAACTGGGCTACTTATTATTCATCTTTATATCCCCTCATACCTTCCTCATTGTAAATGATTACTGAATATTGGTAGTATTCTTTGGCATCACATTTTTTTAGAGAGTTCATTTTACTTTTATTGTAGTCCAAATCTGTGATTTTTCTCTATATTATATATACTACCAAGAACATAAAAATGAGTTGTGGTGCAAGTAGTATATTCATACATTGCTGAAGGCAGGAAATAATTCTCTGCAAGTAAATTGAGCCTAAATAATTCTGCCACAAAGGAAAAAAATCAGTTTGCATGAAGATGCAGTTGCAAGATTATTTATTGTATTTGTAATTGTAAGCAAATGATCCATTTGAATTTTTTGCCTATATAAATTATAATAATTTACCCTTCATTCCAAAAATAGGGAAAAAGTCAGTGTTGATGTAATGTTGTTTAATAGCTATAAAAAGATGTTAAGAGAATTCCTTTGTCACGATGAGATTGTAATATGGAAAATTTTTTCAAACAGAACCTACTAAAGAATTGAAACTTTAAATACTATATTTTTTTATTTAATTAAGTCGTAACTTTGAAGAAAAGGAGAAACTTGGAAAAAATCCATTGTTACTGCCTAATAAATTCTTAGTTGTCAACTTTGGTATCTGTATTTGTTTATGTTTTGAGGAGAAGTTAGAGCATAGTTGCAAAATGACATTTATAACTATACAAAATATGCATGTCCTAAAATTTAATTTTTATTTTATAGTGATAAATTAAATGAATTAAGACGGCAAAAGGAGAAATTAGAAGAGAAAATTATGGATCAATACAAATTTTATGAACCATCTCCTCCCAGAAGGTACTATTAACCAAATTTTACTCATTTTTATTCTGAAAAAAAAAAAAAGTTATATTTTAAACTTCTAATTTTGTGAAGGATTTATATGTTGAATAAGAACTTTTTAAATTATTCTATCAGGAGAGGCAACTGGATTACTCTAAAAATGAGAAAATTGATAAAGTCTAAGAAAGATATTAATCGGGAACGTCAGAAATCTCTAACATTAACACCTACCCGCTCGGACTCCAGTGAAGGATTTCTTCAGCTCCCCCATCAAGATAGTCAAGATAGTTCTTCAGTAGGTTCAAATTCTTTAGAAGATGGCCAAACTTTGGGGACCAAGAAAAGCAGCAGTGAGTGCTTAAACTCTTTAAATATTTGTGATGTCTAGTATTGATATAGAATCCTTTCCAAAGGCTTTTTTTTTTAATAACTTCAGCAGTCCATTGAGAGAACAATCTAAGTAATGCATTTCTATTTAACTCCATACAGTTTTATAAAAGTTATTGCATACTACAGTATGCAATAACCACATGATTTTCTACATTGTGTTTTTAAAGATATCCCATAAACAGAGATACCGTCATTTGACTAGAGGTAAAATAGTGAATAATAAAATAAAATAGTGAATAGTGAACGTTGAAATAAGAGCCAGAATACTTCTGCCACTTGCTAGTTCTGTTAATATGGGCAAGTGTTTTACCTTTATGTCACACTTAACAGGGTGATGATGAGAAGCAAGTGAGCAAGTGAGAAATATTTATAGGAGCTCATTTTTATAATTAGAATAATAAATCATTTTATAATGAGATTTTATTCATACTTTGGTATCAAAGTGGAATAAAGTTACATTGGGGGGAAAAAAGAAACAGGTATGAATTTGAAGAGAATGCTATTAAAAGATTTAGAAATAATTGAAGGTTAAGAAAATTATTGAGTAAAGGAGTGCTTGATAAAGGATTGATTAAAATAGATGAGGAGATATACATTTGTCTATAAATTTTAATTTAATATTTTTAATTTTAATATTTAATATTTTAATGTTAAGATATGCCAGTTAAATGTTTTAATATTTTACTGCATTTTACAAATATAGAAGTATCACATCATAAAGTGTCCAACATAATTCATAATTTCTTAATTTCATTACTAGTGGGCTTAGCTAAACAGCAAGAGCAAAGTAAAAGCCTAAAGAAGTGTATTTTAAGAGAAAGAAAAGAATCCAATGTTAGGCCATTTGAATAAGTCTAGGGAGTTGACTACTACTGCTCTTATAAAATAGGTAAACAGTATGCTCTGAATCTACTCTATCACCACAGTCATTAAATTTTAAAAATAGATTTGTACATATAAAAATTTCATTACTATTCTTTTGAAGTAAATAGCTGGCAAAAACAGCTACTCTACTTCTCCTAGGAGTAGACTCTCCATATGGGCAACTCTCAAAGCACTCACAAAAATTGTATGTGGTATTTGTATGTAGTAGGCTTGAGAAAGGTGTTTAATTCTATGTCCCCACATAAGATCAACATTAACCTGGGTCTTTTGCTACCTAGTCTTGTCAGCCAGACCTACAGGGAACCTCTGAGTATCGCTGTAGGAAGGGCATCAAGTCTTTCTTAAGTTTGAGAATACCTAAAATTATTAAATAAAAAATGGTAATGGGTATACCTAATTTTTTTAACTAAAGGAAGAAATTTCAATTTAGATATGAGAACTTCCACAAAGAAAGGCATTACAGTCATTTCTGAGGCCATCTTGTTTGTTTTGAATACAGAGTGGGGTAAAAGTAAGTGTAAGTTGTGAGTGCGTGAAAGTTTATTCTTATATTGTTATTGTTATTTACCAATTATTGTATTATTTTCTATTCTAACAACTGTAAACCTACTTTCACCCCACCCGTCATTCTTTCATATGCTCTCCTGAAACCTCCAAAATAAGAATCAGAAGGAAATAATATTCTCCTTTCCTACAAATATTCAGTTTTTAAAAAATTTAAATAAACACAAAACCCAGCAATGGCAATGTTCGTTTAATTCATTATGGTTTGGAAAAAGAACATTGTGTATCTAAAAACTAAAATCTTTAAAAATAAATAAATAAATAAATAAAAAACTAATTGCCATAAGAAGGGTCACATTCTACCACTGGCAAAATTGAAACTCCTTTATCCTGTCCCTTTTGGAAGATTGTCTGGCTGTCAGTAAAGCAGTCTTTGGAAAACAAAGAAAGGAAATGTCTAAATAAGACAACATGTGCATGCTGCAACCACTCAGCTTTGTTTCAGCTAAGTGTCCATTTTTGCATTGCTTTCAGTTCATTTCTTTTTAACCATTAAAAATAGCTGTTTTAACAAAGCTAGAAAAGAAATAGGTCAAATTAAAAGCAGATTAATCATGGCTATTCCTGATAGCAATCAAATGAATACATTAAATAGCTGTATGTACATTGCATTCACCTTAATGAATGATTCTTGTCAGTTTGTCAAAGAGCTTCGATTATTTATAAGATAATGGCAAACCCTAAGAAAGAGCATAGTTATTTAGGCTGTTACAATATGTTTTTAAGTCCTTATGGAAGTTGTTTCCCTAGCTTTTAAATTGCACTTCCAAAAAGGTATAGTATTTTTTGTATTCAAATCTTATTAAAATTTAGTTTAAGAAAGTTAGTGATTCTAGTGAATTTTTTTATTTTTGTGCTAATGACTCCTGCTGTAGTTATAACCCTCGTTTTCATTCCCCAAAAATTTTGCACAGTGCTGTCTTTGATTTTTTAATAACCTCAGCTTTAAAATATCTAAAAATGTAATATATACATAATTGTTGTCATTTTTGCTTGTTTTAGGATGCCTTCTTATCTTTTAGCCTTACCAGGACTTGTAACTAGCACTACTGTCAAAATACTCTTTTTTTTTTCTCTGTCCCCAAACAATTTTTTGTATAATGAAATTTAATGCAATTGTTCATTTCATCTTTTGAAAGACTTTGTTCAAAAAGAATATAATTTTCCATAGTGCTACTGAATAATGTACCAGAATTCAGTTTAAAGCAAGAAGTAATTCCATATTTCTTTATTAAAGTTTAAGAAAGTAATGAAAAATTTTAATGGAAGTTTTTAGATTGTTTTAAACATCCCCCAGGCATTCTAGATTTTGTTGATGTATACTAGAGTACTCTTATAGAATGTGTACTTGCCTAAATTATTCTTTCCATAAAACCTTATAATATAAAGAAAATTGAGAATTGAAAGGCCTTTTACATTTTAATCACATATACTCTGTGGCCCAACAATAGCCCTAATTTTAAAGGTATATACATTTATAACTTAACTAGGAAAATTGTTCCATAAATAATTCTAACCAGTTCCTGTATTTATAGGAGTTTAGCTAATCCAGGCTTTCAAAGTATATGTTCCTCATCATTGTCTGGTGCTTTTCCAAGTATTTAAAGTATCAGAGTGCTTATTTCATATTTCATTGTCACTTAGCAGCCCAAGAATAATAGCTTTAGGATAGCGTACATAAGCTGAAACTCAAACATTCATTTCTGTCCTTAATTTCAACATTTAACTCCCATCTGTTCTTCTCCCTTTTTTCTTTCATTTTTCTGTTTCTGTTTTTCCTCATGCTCTGACATTAAAGTGGTTGCACTGAAAAGACTGCCCTTTTTGAGGAACAGACCGAAGGATAAAGACAAAATGAAGGCCTGCTACCGCCGTTCCATGTGTAAGACTTTATGACAGTACAGCTTCTTTCAATTGACTGTATTGGCTTCCATTACTAACTTGTCACTAACCTTTCTCTGGACTGTGCCAATTTTCTTATTTTACAAAGTACAGTCTTCCTCTAATACAAGGAGCTGGAAGAATTTTTTTCCAAAACTGGCACTGAATTTGCATTATATGTATGTTCACTGATACATACATATACATGCATATGTTTACTCATACATTTAATAATACACTTGTAATTTTTTCAGTGCTTTTTAAAAGTTAGCAGAAAAAAAGTTATTTTCCATGCCATAGAGACTTTTTCCCAAAGAAATTTACTTAAAGAAAATATAACAAAACGTTTAGCCTTAGGAATTTATTTTCTTAATGAGCTAGAATGAATAAATAAATAAACAAACAAATAAATAAAATGGCCTGTAACCCTTAAACATGTTTGTCATTCTTTATATAATGATGCTCTGGTTTTCCTTTTTTTTTTTTTTTTTTTAAGTGGAATGGGTAATTATATAATCACATTAAATGTTGGTCACTTTGACTATCATCTCTTTCAGGTTTTTATTGAATGGTATACTTACTTGATTCTGAAAATGAATAATTTCTTCAGTAACCTGCTCTGACCAAGGACTCTATCATTTTCAATAATGATGCTCTATAAGATCTGCTCTCCATCTTAACCTTTATTCATTCCATTTTGGTCACCATGAAACCACATTATAAAGGCTTCTAATTATATTACACATCACTGCACAAAAGCATGGCAGTTGTACAGAGTAAAATTCCTTTTCCTATGTTTAAATGGGGTGGAGATGGGATAAAAATATTTACTGAAATTTATCAGCCTTTGGCCTAGTCATTCCACTCACCTGAATGCATGTCATAATTCAAATGACATGTTTATAGTTTTTTATTTTCACTTGCATTAATCCATAGGGGAAAAAACATCATTTATGATACATAAGAGAAATAAGAGCAGAAACATTAACCATGCTGATTCATTTGCTTTCATTTGCATCCCAGCCATGAATGACCTGGTGCAGTCCATGGTCCTAGCAGGAGGACAGTGGACAGGTAGTACTGAGAATTTGGAGGTTCCTGATGATATTTCAACGGGTAAAAGGAGAAAAGAATTGGGAGCTATGGCCTTCTCTACTACAGCTATCAACTTTTCAACTGTCAACTCTTCTACAGGCTTCAGATCCAAGCAGTTGGTTAATAATAAAGGTATAGGCTGTCTGCTATTTGCACTGTTGTGTAACTATGGGCAACAGGAATTTTAATTTCACTTTCCCATGTGTACTTTTTTTGACAGCAACAACCTGAAATAATTATTAAAACAATCTGGCTTTGATTTGAGGAAATGTTCAAATCATTTTAAAAAGTTAAAACATACAAATAATTAAAATCTTTTCTAGGCCTCTCATAATAAACAGCTAAAGAACTAACAAGAAAAGGAAAAGTAAAGCTTTTTAAAAAAAACAAAAAACCCGAAAACACTACGACTTCAAACAGAGAAAACAATGTAGAACAACTGAGGCTCTTGCTTTGCTTTGCAGGGTCATGAAGACTGTTTCATTGCTTCTGGTGTTTCCTAAACAAGTAAACTCTCATCAGAGCTATTCTGTTTCTTTATCCTAATTCCAGTTTTTGATTGAGTCTATGAAATATGTTAAATCAAGATGTATTATATATGATTGAAAAAGAATTTCCATTGTTCTATGTAAATACAATTTTATGGGTTTCTTTTGTTAAAAAATATTTTTATATCCATTTTGCTGTTTCATGTAGATACTACATCCTTTGAAGATATAAGTCCACAAGGTATTAGTGATGATTCTAGTACGGGATCAAGAGTTCATGGTAAGATATGAACTAACTTTAGAGAGTACTTAGTGCATATAGACTGTTGCATTGAATCTATGAATGTCCATTGCCAGCAAGCATGTTTTATCTAGGCTGCATGTCAGACCTCTGCCATTTCTTCAAACCTGATGATACTCTCTTTTAAAATTACTGCTTCTTCTAAATAGTCTGTATTTTAGATCAGCTGGTGTAGGTCAGTGGATTGAGTGCAGGCTGGAAACCACAGGGTTCCGGTTCGATTCCCAGTCAGGGCACATGCCTGGGTTGCAGGCCAGGTTCCCAGTGAAGGCCATGTGAGAGGCAACCATACATTGCTGTTTCTCTCCCTCTCTGTCTCCCTCCCTTCCCCTCTCTTGAAAATAAATAAATAAAATCTTCTAAAAATAAATAAATAAATAAATAGTCTGTATTTTAGTCAAGGTTACTTATAGAATATGCCGACACAATGCTTAAAGGTAATTTTGATGCCATTTTGGTATAAGTTTAAAGTTATAAGTTATTTTTTACCATTGGTTTAAAACATATTTACTTTGGTAAAGGATGAACTCTAAGAAACCACATTTTCTGTAGTGTTAAGCATTTCAGGTTTTTAAATTGCTATCTGGAAAATCATATCTTACCAAACTAAATTATTAACAATAAATGGATAACATGTTAAAGGAATGCCATTTGTAGTAGGATTTTAATAGTATAGGGCCGTGTTAACTGTGCAGTTGTTTCCCTTATAAAGGATAGAAATATAAGATGTTATCTACAAATGCCCATGTTCCTCTGCTTCGTGGCATCTCTGCAATGTGCAGGGTTCCTTGTCTGATCTGTTGTAAGTGACCTAATCACTAGCACTTTTTTTGACATGTCACTCACTCTTTGAAACAGTCCTGGTATCTATCTAGAAATCATATTCTAATCTAAATATGCACTTTATCTTCTTTTCTTTGAATTTCAACTATTATTTCAGAAGTGTCCTTTTCTAAAGTGTCTTACTGAACTATGTGGAAATATCTTTACTCTCTAATCTGTATGATTCAGCTGTCTGTGGGCATGCTCAGCGTGTGAAAGTATGCATAATTACTTCCTCAAAGCATTCTGTGATCAGAATGTAAAAGTTCAGTGTCGGCAGCTGGAAGTTTTATCACACTGTCTCCTGATTTTTTCATTTAGCTTCAAGACCAGCCAGCCTTGATAGTGGCAGAACATCCACTAGCAATAGCAATAATAATGCTTCACTTCATGAAGTCAAAGGTATGCTGTAGGTAAATTTATTAATATGCTCCATCCATTTCCAGATTTAAAAGGGAGACTGATTAAGTTTCTGGGGTAAACTATGAAATCCAAATCATCTATGTTCGGACTATAGTTCCTTGGAATATTTTATACTTTTAACATTGTAATACATATGTATTTCAATGTATATAAATGTAAAAACAGGAGCAGTTATTTTGGTTTCCATTTTTTATCTTTCACATAAAATATTTTTATTACAATCTTTATACTTTAAATTTTCTGTAGGTCCTTATTTTACTTGTTTTGTCTTTGTCATTAAAAAGGTTGTCCTTAATTTTTTCATGATGCATGTGCATTGAAGTCATTACACAAAGTGTTTTAGAAATACTTAATTTATCCATGAAATAAGGGGAAATATTTTTTAATTTGATAAGGCAGTTGTGTGTGTATATGTATGTTATAAGACCCAAGCGGATGCATATAGCTCATCTAAGAATTATCAAAAATTTCTCCTGATTTTAAATATGCATTCCAGGGTAAGGTTTTATGTAATGTCTGGAAGCCTGGACTAATACCTTTTTCCTTAAAGGTATATTGTCTACTCGGATTCTGTAATTATTGTAAAAATTTGTTAAAATACTATTCTCTGCAGTCCAGAATTGTCAAATTATAGTGAATGCATTTGTTCTATTGCTTTTTGCATTATAAAATCCTTTTGTCGACATTTAGTTTTGTTTTATCATTAATACTATGACTTTGTTACTGTGATCTAAAAAATATGATTTCAAGGAGGGAGGGTTTTTTTTTTTACTTTTTATAATCATATTTGTATATCCAGGAGGAAAATAGAGTCTGAAAATGTGAGGAAGTATTTGAAAATTTAAGAAAATTTTATTACTATAAAATTGTTACATAACTTGAGCCAGATTCTTTTATGACCTACTTTACTGTCTGTGATTGGAAAACCATGGAAAGTTGCATTTTCTATCTCAACACTCTATCTACGCAGTTTGCTTTTGATCAAAATGAATTAGCACCCTTAAGGAATAGCATAAACTTTAAGTAGCTTTTTTTCCACGACTAGTAATTTGCATTCTTTGTAGTTGTTTAACCTCAACTGAGTAGCTACCATACCAATAGTGGAAAGCAGGAACAATCACATGATTCAGACATTAAATAAAGAATAAAATACTATATATTTGATTGTACATTTTACTGGAAATTTCTAAGTAATTACATCATGTCTCCATTTGACTCTCCTTATATGCCTGTCACTTAAATTTTAAAAATTTAAGGTTATTCATTAAAGGATGAACAGAGAAACTTTTAAATAAGGAGTAAAGACTTCATAGAAAGGTAAAGCGTTAGATTTTTAAGATTTAGAATAGTTTTTGATTTTAGCATTCTGATGTAATTTAATATTCATATAATCATGTTTTGTTCTAAATTGTGAGGTGTTTTACAATTACAGTTGATTCTTGAACATACGTGGAGGGGCTGAGGGGTCAGCACCCCTAATCTTGTTATTCAAGGGTCAACTCGTGTTTGAACCTGAATTTTTAAGAATGTAATATTCATTTATTTATTCATTCATTTACTGATCAAATGCATTAAGTACCTGCTTTATATATTTAGACTCTGGGAATGGTGGCGAAAGCAAGTTTTTGCTTTTGTGGTGCTTATATTTGTCAAATTGACTAAATAAGGAAGCAGATCATGGTAGGCTGATAAGGAAGTCTGTGGCAGACAAAATAATCAGGGAATTGTTAAACTGGTCAAAAATAAACATAGTAGCCCTCGCTGGTGTAGCTCAGTGGATGGAGCGCGGGCTGGGAACCAAAGGGTCCCGGTTCGATTCCCAGCCAGGGCACATGCCTAGGTTGCAGGCCAGGTCCCCCTGAGGGCCATGTGAGAGGCAACCATGCATTGCTGTTTCTCTCCCTCTCTGTCTCCCTCCCTTCCCCTCTCTCTAAAAATAAATAAAAAAATAAAATCTTTAAAAAAAAAAAAATAAAATAAACATAGTACACTAAGCATTTCTAAGTAAATCTTTATAAGAATCCAGTCAACAAATCTTACTACTTATAAAGTTTTAATCTCATTTCTATTATTGAACTCTTAACACACCATCTACTCTAAAAGCAGGTGCAGTTCATATCCAAAGCAGGCCACAAAGCCACAGCAGTGGAGAGTTTAGCCTACTTCATGATCATGAGGCTTGGTCCAGCAGTGGTAGCAGTCCAATCCAGTACTTGAAAAGACAGACCAGATCAAGTCCAGTGCTCCAACACAAAATGCCTGAAACATTAGAGAGTCGAGCACATCGAAAGATCAAAACTGGTTCCCCTGGAAGTGAAGTGGTTACTCTACAACAGTTTTTGGAAGAAAGCAACAAGCTTACCTCAATACAGGTTAGTTTTAAGGGTAACCTTAACTTGCATGGGCATTACAAGTTAAATATCTATGATTGAACTTTAGAACTTTTTTTTTTTAAGTAAAGGAGCATTTAGAAATACTAGCAATTTTATACTATATAATCTAATATATCAGGAAAGTAAAAGCATTGCTGCTATTCATTAATCTTGTTTGTTTTTTAACAGATAAAGTCCTCAAGTCAGGAGAATCTTTTAGATGAAGTAATGAAAAGTTTGTCTGTCTCTTCTGACTTTTTGGGAAAAAGCAAACCAGTTAGCTGTGGTCTGGCCAGGTCAGTAAGTGGAAAAACCCCAGGAGATTTCTGTGATAGACGGACAACTAAGCCCGAACAATTTGTGAGACATGTTCCTCAAAAGACTGAAGATACCTACTTTATTAGCTCTTCAGGAAAACCTACACCAAGCACTCAAGGAAAGATAAAATTAGTAAAAGAATCTTCTTTGTCACGACAATCAAAAGATAGTAATCCTTATGCCACTTTACCTCGTGCAAGCAGTGTGATCTCTACTGCTGAAGGAACTACTCGGAGGACAAGCATCCATGATTTTTTGACCAAGGACAGTAGACTACCTATGTCAGTTGATTCATCACCAGCTGCTGCTGATAGCAACATCACTGCCGCATCTAGTGAGTACCCTTTATACCAGTGGTCCTCCCGTGCACTTCACAGCCCAACACATTCTGTAGGTTCTCGTGCACAAATTGGCTTAGTTACAGAAGTGCCTGAGTCTCTAGTCTATGCTAGAAACTCAACAGAAAAGTCACATTTTCTAAACCAAACTTTTACCACTATTAATATATCTAATGATACATTTGGAGTATCGGCTAAAGATAGCGTAGAATCATTTACTGTGGCTCATCCAGCTCAGCCATTTTTATCCCTAAACACAGAGTTAGTTAGTAACATAAGTGGGTTACCTTCCAGGCCAGTCACCAGAGTAACTGACCAGGCTTCCGCCTCGTTGGATAAAGCTACACAGAAAGACAACAAACAGTTTTCTGATCATCAGAACCCTAGGAACAGTAACACGCAGTCTTCTGTAGATAGCAATATTCTTATCACCCCTGCATGCCTCTGTCCTGATGACACAGAAGCTGCATTGTTGGTTTCTGAGGATAATCAAACTGTTTGGTATGAATATGGTTGTGTATGATCAAAACTGCTCAGTATAATACTGATGTCATTTGATAAGCACTATGCTTCTCTAATCTGTCTTGAAGAGCTGCTGTTGAACAGTATTTGGCTAGATTCATATTTTTATTTTCCAATTGTGGCATAGTGTTTGGCTGTATATGATGGCTTGTATATAAATGTGAATGTGTAACCACACCAAAGCCTGCATGAAATATTAATTGCATTGTACATTTTCTGCATGACTTTAAACACCTTAACAATACATGCTCCTCTTTCACATTTCTTGTCACCTGATAAAAGATTGTTACTTTTAGAAGCATGTTAAGATAGTTGCATGCTTTAATTACCAAGAAAGCATTTTCGAGTCATATTTACTTTTTTGTTTCCAGAAGAGTGCTCATTTTTTTTCCCTTTTCCTTCCTTTCCCTCCCTCCCTCTCATTCATTTCTTTTATTTCCAGAATGTGCAGTATATACTGCACATGTATAGGAAAATATGTAAAAGATGTCACTTTCTTTTGCCATTTAATTATTGCCTTCTATCCTATTTTATTTTCAAAGAAACAGTTAATAACTCAGTACTTTATGCAGCAGATATTAACTACTGCCCATATTTTTAGAATTGTTCAGATTTAAAACATTGTTAATACTCATAAAGTTAGTGTCATCCTTAAAAACCCCATCAAGTTTAAATGTGACTTACACAGTAACTAGGAGCATTTGTATATATTCTATTTTTTTTCTGCACTTTTCTTCATCTTCTTTCAAGATTACTTTTTTTAATTGGAATCAGTTAATAGTTTTTCCAGTTCTTTTTTTATATATAGTCAAAGAGAAAATAAACCAGTCATAATCAATGTGTTGGAAATTTGCATTTTTACTTCTGTTCAAAAAGGGTAGAAAGTTTACAAAGTGGTGAAGATTGTTACTTCTATAATTCTATAAGTGGTTATTAAATTATATGCCTGTCCTTAATACAGAATTTTCTAAAATGAGTACATTGTGTTAAAATAAAATATTAGGATCTATAACCATTTAAACAAATAGATGTTTTGTTTTTAGTAGAACAAATTTTAGAACTAAGAATAAATATGACTCTTAGCTAAAAGATAACCATCTAAGATAGAGGAAATATTTGCTAACTTTGACTCCAGTGTCATAAACTTTAACATTATCTTGCTGTGGTCATAGCACTGTTAAAGCAGAACAAGCTAAATTTGAATCTCCCAGAGTAAAATAAAAATAAAAATTCATAACTCTGATTCACTTATCTCTGGATGAGTATATCTTTGCTTTGTCTCTGGAATATTTTTCCATTTTGATTCAGCCTAAATATTTCTGATGATAGCAGCCTGGCATTTGAAAGGAATGCTTTGAAATGTAACTTTCTGAAGAGGAAGGAAATTATTATTTACTATGTGTTTTATATTAATTATTGTTATTAATTGGACCAAAGAAAACAGTCTGTAGAGAATCTTTGCTGAATGAAATCTGTATCCTTTGTAAATTAAGCTATCCTCTTGTACTTAAACAAGATCATTTCAGGAAGTAGGCCCCTTTATATCATTGATCATACTTTTCTCATAGCCAGCTCTTACTAAAAGTAGTGCTAGAGCAGGTAATCAGAAAATTTTTCTATTTTTTAGTACCACCTAATATATTTCTGCATGAATACATCAGTCTATTTTATTGTCATTTGATTTATAGTCCTAACATTTCAAATGTTTTTGGTGTTCCGTTTCTTTTTCATAACCTAGTAATAAAACTTAATGGTAAATACAGGTGAGATTAGATAGAGACCATGTATAATGCAGATGTAATAATCATTTCTTTTTGACATTGAGTCAAGTTTTAGTTCTCAACTGTTTCACCTCTTTAAGTATTATAAATCTGGACATATACCTTAAATTTAAAATACTAAATTTTAAAATATAAAACATTGAAAAATCATGTGCTATATTAAAAACTGATTATTTTATAAAATTATGCTTACAGTAAAGGAGTATTCCCAACCCAAATGGCTAGAGTTACGTATGTACAGCATATTTTCAAAAAGAACATACACACTGTGCATGTATGACAGTGCAGACAGTGTCCATGTGTCTTAATGAGTATCTAAGAATAACTCCATCCAGAAATTGTCACAAGCTATAGAGTCATGAAAGTCTCTCAAAACACTATATAAAGATAATTTCTATAAGTGAAATCTTATAAAAATGCCCCCAATGAAAGAATTTTTTAATAAAAGTAAAGCAACTCTGACTTAATTGAGTAGTTGCATGTTTTTGTCCTAAGACATCTCCATAAATAGCCATTGGCTTCACAAAGGATTATTTGAAAAACTATATGATATTCAGTACTCTATCTAATTTTAGATGAAACTGTATAGTTTATATTCCTGGCCTAGAATTGTAGAAATTATACCCGTATTATTTGTGTGGCATTGTAAACTGACACTCCTAAGCACTGGGTCCCTTTTGACCAAAGTAATTTTAGCTATAACAACGTAAGTAGGTATATTATTTGCCTGCAAAGTGATCCTCAAGCCTAGGATTTCTTAGTAAATATAACAGTTATTTTCATTGTAGATGTTTCTGCCACTGCATGCAAGATTACTTTTTACTTTATATGTGACCATTTAGTAAATAAACATAATAAGTAAACCTATCTCATACTAAAACAGCATATTATATATAGCTTTTAAAAATACAAAAATCAGTCTTTAAGTAATGAGATGTCTATCAGATTAACATTTTCCCCAGAGTTAGATTCCTTCTCTTTGCCCTACTTAATTAGTTTCTTACCTTCATGAATTGTATCATGTTTAACCTTTGATTAAATAACATGAAATGCTTTTTTCCTGCAGATGTGGACAAAGTACAAGAAAGCAGAAATTCAAAAAGCAGGTCTAGGGAGCAACAAAGCTCCTAATTCTATTACCCACTACATGACATGTGGGCCAAGTGGTGAGTTTCTTACTCCAAATGTAAATGAGACTAGTCTCATTTATACAAACTAACCGCATTAAGTATAAGAACAAGTGCATATTGCATTAACAGATGTAAATATTGCTTGCTTCATTCATGACTTCTGTCCTAATTACTAGTAAAGCAAGATTATTTGGTTGCCATAATTTTTTTTGTCAAACAGGAAGCAAACTTTCAGAATTAATTTTTCCCTCAATTTAAATTTAATTTTAGTAGTGAGTAATGTTCTAGGAATTTCTTTTTTTAGTTTGAAGGCTTTTCCTTTTTGTGGTAGGAATACAACTTTGCCACAGCGTTCTTGGTAATTGAGGATAAACTAAGTGCCACTTGAAGAAAACATGTCTCTGACTGTCTGTCATTCTCATTCCTATAGAAATATCTGGTGCATGCTGTTCTTGTAGTGGCTGCTCTGTATTTTATATCTCTCATCTTCAAACTTTTCTTATATTTTCTTTCTTCTTTCTACCTTTCATCTAAATACAGAGAGAAAAGTGTCCTTCATTTTCTCAGTATGAAGCCTTTATTTCTGAAGTAACAAGCCACCCAACTCTAGAAATCATTTTTTAAAATCTTTAAGGAGACTTTATACAATCCTGCGTGACTAGAGCAGGCAAGAAATACAAACCTTCATTCCTTCCTTGAATCAAGGAGCACTACTGGAGTCAACTGCCAAAATGTTTAGAAGGTTTTAGGACTCACTATACATTGTACTTGTAAGATCTACTGAATAAAGGATGTTCTCTCGCTAAGGATCAAGAGTTTTGAGGTTTCAAGAAGTACTCCAAGAACAACCTACTTCTTTCATCATTTGTTTATGAATTTTTCCATGTTTGCTTAATGCTTCTAATATTAGCTGAAATCTAGTCATTTATATTTAGTTGTGTAAATCTAAATTAAATGCTGTAGTATGTTGTGGAATGTACTATATATCAAGATTGAGAACATTGTTTTGGCATGCCAGAGCCTTATTTGGTTAGCAGACTGCATGTGTTGGTATTTTTTTTTAAGCCAATTATTTTGATGCACTGAAAATTTGGTTTATAAGATAAATCTGAAAAATCCATAATAAGAGTTATAAAAAATTACAGTAATATTAATCTATCCATATTCCCCAGTAAGCAACACTAAACATTCACATGCGGATCCAAGTTGAGTTTTTTTCTGGAGCTTTTTTTAGTAAGGTGATTTTCCAGCAAATGGCATTCCTAAGATAAAGCTGTCATATTTTAATTCATTTCCCTTCTTTAATATTGGGTTATGTATGTGTGTTTGATTTTTTTAACTTGAGAGCTGACTGTTGCTTAAGAAGTTTTCTTATGGCAAAAATAATGTAAATAATTCTATGATCTGCATTTTGCCAGGAACTCACTTATTCTTAAGGTTATCACTTATTAATAAGATTTTTTGTTTTCTTTATAATGTTACATTAAAGTTGGTACTATTATTGGTACTTTTGAAATATTTGTATACATTTGTTACCTTGAACATTTGAAAGAAGCACAAAAAAGTAGATTTAGTTAATTTAACCCAGGGAAACATCAGTTTTTTTGTAGTTCCAATTTTATATCAGTTTTATTTTCTTATGAAATCAAAAAAATTCATTGATACTGGTTAATGCAAATTCATTATTTAACATAAATACAAGGATCTTAAAGGTGTAAAATGAGAAAGATGCTGTGTTTTATTTTAACAGTGTACTTCTTAGGCTCTCATTACCAGCTCTAAAAATCTTTTTGGAATAATTCCATTCCCACTGTGAGTTTATGAACTGTGTTTCATCACCAACCTAGCTGCCATGAGAAATGTATTCTCCCTCTCCTTTCCTCTCTCTTCCCCACCCCCTTCTCCTCCTCCTCTCTCTCTTTCTCATTTATATATCTTTTTATTTTGGTAGGTTAGTAGCAATGTTGTGTTCAACGTCTACTTTCAGAAAGACCATTAATGAAGACAGAATGTATAGTTGACCAGATTAAAAGGAAATTAGCAAACTTGGACTTGCTAATTTAAATACCACCATTACCTTAGGTTTTGCCGCCAAATAATGCTGTAAAGTTAAATCACTTTTAAACTCTTGGATGAAAGGTGCTATGTAATGTAAATACAAAGGATTCTTACAAAAATACAAATGTTACACAACAGGCATATTTAAAACCTATTCTCTAGACTTTGAAAAATCTCTCTCCATCATGACTCCCTAGATTCAAGTATCAAATTGATAATGGGCATCATGGCAGTCTAGAGACACTTGCATGTAAAAAATGTAAATTCGTTTTTAGGTGGATAAATGGAGGATAAATATAGAAATTATGTTTTAGCTAAAATACAGTAAGTGGGTAACTTAGGATTTATATTAACTAGCTTCTAATTTGCACAACTAGGACATATCCCAGGACATTACTGAAAGTTGAAATTAATGAGTAGGAGGTGGCCCAGCGAGGGTGAATGGTATCACAGCTTGACCTGTCCAGGATATTAATACCCTAAAATAGAGAACCTGCTGACATAAGCGGCGTACTGTTTCTTCAAGGAGAAATGCTAACGGCAGGCTATGAAGTACCCAGTGCGAGTAGGCTGACCCTGAGAAAGCCCAGTTAAAGCAACAACCAAGGGAACACCTGAGACTGCAAAAGTAGGAGTATTCTCAATTATATTCATCCCCTTTTTCATAACATTTCAAGAAAGGACTAGGAAATAACCACATGAGTATTTTACTTTCTCCAAAAGATACCACTGGAAACAAACTTAGAGAAAGTCACTCTTTTTCCTTAAACTACTTCTGCCAAACAAAATAGTAGGGCCAACTAGAGACAAACTGGGGTCTTTCTGACTGGGGTCTGACATGCTTTAATTATCTATTCTAAATCTACACCTAATCCCTGCCCCACCTACCCACTTCCCCCCCCCCAAAAAAAAAACCTGAAGAATTGAAAATACAGGGTAAGAGCTTCGGTGGAAATGTTTGGTCCAAGTTTCTGAGCTGATGGTTACCAAAGAGTTCACGAAACAGGTTTGTATTGTAGCACCTTTCATGCAAGGCATGGTAAGAGCCATCAAAAAATCACTGTGCATGTTACAGAATTGCAGCCACCTCACAAATGAAATACTACAGCCTGCACTGTCTGAACAGTTTATGTCAGGAAGTGAAAAAGATATTGTACCAAATCTGGAATTACAATGAGTAATAATGTATGCTAAATGGCTTGTGTTTTAAGTTACTTATGAGAAAAGTGGTGAATTTTGTGTTTTTCTTTTCTGCTACACTTAGTCCTGAGACGTGTTTTTTCTTTAAGCCTTGAATTAATAATACAAAAGGAGCCCATTTTATAATATAAACCGTGATGTACATGTGGAAATATTTGGACAATGAAAATGCCTTAAAAGGAATGCTTATGGATAAAGTTGCACTTATAATACTCTTTAACAAAACCTGATTATAAATTGTCTTTTTCTTTTCTCCTAAGGGTTCTCTTTCAGTGTTTGCCATTGTACTTATAACTGTTATTAAATACCAAATCAAATAATATAAAAGCTGTAACATTTCCTTTAAAAGTATTGCTGCTGAGGGATTTGGAGTTGAATAGCAAAATGCTTATTACTTGGCAGTACCTAATATCATCCACAGAAATCCAGTTTATAACAAAAGATACACCATTGTTTATCTCTTTAAAAGCATTCATCATTTATCATTTTAGTGTTTAACTTTACTTTTTAAAATTAGGTTGGTTTAACATTCGCTTATCAAACTGATATAAAAATAAAACAAAGGTGATTTTTATAAGTAATTAGTAATCATTTAAAAATTGTAAAATAATTTAGCCAAGTATTGTTCTTTCTTTTCTCTTTGCCCTGGAAAACCTATTTTTAGACATAACCCACAGCCTTGTTTAGATGACTCTGTCCTAATCATGTTGGCGTAGGTATTAGAGGTTTTGGGAGAATGAGAAGAGTATCAATTGGCCAAAAAGTCTGTTTGGTTTTTTCTGTAAGATGGTTCCAGTAGCGTTTAGTTGTCTTTTATCTTTATTCAGAGCAGTTTTGTTATATTGTATTGTGACAGCTGTCTCATCAGTGTGCATTAAAAAAAAACTTACCAAAATTGGTTTTTGTGTAGCCATTTTAATATTGAAGATGGAAGAAAATATGCAACATTTTCAGTATATTATGCTCTATTATTTCAAGAAAGGTAAAAAAGCAACTGAAATGCAAACGGTGCACAACTGATAGAACATGTCAAAAGTGGTTTGCAAGGTTTTGTGGTAGAGACTTCTCTCTAATGATGCTCCATGGTCAGGTAGATAATGATCAAATCAAGATGTTGAGAACTTAATCGTTATACCATGCGGGAGATAGCCAACATACTCAAAATATCCAAATCAATAAAGGTATTGGTGAAAATGAAAAATGTGTCTTTTATTTTACCAGAAAAAACTAAACGGACTTTTTTGGCCAGCCCAGTGCATGAATAGATTGTACAAATCACTATCTCATTTTCACTTAGCCCTTGGAGGCAGAATGTTACAGGTGGCGACCAGACCTGTGTCCTTGCAGGTCAGTCTTTGCCTTTTTCTATCATAAGGTAGGGGAGGGAAGTTATACCACTTATCTGAGGTCCTCAGTGTCTTTTATTCTATTCATTAAACCTTCATTTTATATGCAAAGCAACCAAAAATTTACTTTTAAAGATACAATACAGAGTAAAAACTAATACGGCAACTCAGAATAGGTTTATCATTTATGGAAAGTGTTTCTTACTAATTCCACATCACTTAAATACATTCTGTATCTTGTAAAAATTCTGCCATGAGCCCTGGCTGGTGTGGCTCAGTGGATTGAGTGCTGGCCTGCGAAACAAAAGGTCACTGGTTCAATTCCGTCAAGGCACACGCATGGGTTGCAGGCCAGGTCCCCAGTCACAGGCATGTGAGGCAACCACACATTAATGTTTCTCTCTCTCTTCTTCCCTTCCCCTCTCTAAAAATAAATTTTAAAAAATTCTGCCATGAATAGACATGTAGTTTCTAATATCAAGAAATGACAAGTTTTTACTTTACCTTTTAGTAACACAAATTGGTATAAATTAAATACATCTCCACCAGGTGGAATTTTTTGAGTGATCAAACTTAGGAAAATGTGGTTATGTTAATGAATATCCCATTTGGTTGTACTAGAGGAAAATGAGAATTTTCATGACAGGACCTATAGACTAGTTTTGTAGTCTAGCCTACACCATACCCTCAACTGAGAAAGGGTTTTATTTGAATATAAGTGAGGTGGAAAAAAAATGTCAGTTTTACTCTATTTCTGAACCACCTTTATGTGACAACTGACAATACATAATCCTGGGATCTTACACTTTTCATATGCCATAATGGAAGAGGGATAAGTAAAATTCAATATATCTGAGTGGAGAGAAGAAACTTATTCACATTTCTAACCTTTGTAGAAAGACTAAACAAATCCTTCTGATGGGTTGTGTATATTCTGCTATTGAGTTTTAAAATCTAATTTTAGTGGTATAATTATTGCAACATTTCCCATCCCTATGTTGAGTGTTTTTCTAGATTAAAATTTTCTAAAGATACGCTTTTATAAAAATATTATTTTTTCACTGAAAATCACGTTTAAAAACACCCAGTAATGGACATTCTTAGCCCTTGCCCATGTTTATTTTAATTGTCTTGCAGGGGAGTTTTAAATTCCTTAATCCTCATTCCCCAAAGATAATCATTTTCAACAATTTAATATAGTCTTATATTCCTTTTCATTTTTCCTTCTATGTATACTATCATATGCATAACTTTATATGTTTTTCTGCCCCTTGCTTTTTTCAAGTACTATAAACACCCTAACAAAGATGTCGGATAGTGAATCTTAGTTAACTAATCTTAGTTTTGATGTTGCTCTTAATTTTTGAAGGCATTTCTGTAATGAGTCACAGGGAATGGAGGATGGGGCCAGCATTATCTGAGCTAACACTACCTCAATAGATCTTTTTAAAAACAACTTTAAGATGAAATATCCCTCCTAAAATGACTTCAGTAGTCACCAAACCAAGGCGCTAAATATTCTTACTACTTTTAATGCTTTTTACAAATTACAAATAAAAACAGTTTTCAGAAATGTATTCGAAACATTAGCCCAATTAGTTGTTTTTATCAAAATTTAGTATTATGGGATCATGTCCTGTCTTCTTCACAAATGTAAGGAAGTCTTCGGGGCTCAATCCCATGGTTGCAGCATTGGTCATTGGATGAAAGTACACCTTTTCATGTCCACCTTCCAAAAAAGCAGAATCCAGAACAAATTTCACATCTCCATGGTCACAAAATAGTGCCAAGGGTGTGGCACAGCCTTGGCCAACGTTTAGTTTTTCTAGCATGGCCGTTTCATCAGCAAACCGCAGATTTCCACTCCCAACTCCTAACTGCTTGGCAAGATCATTTAAATTAACGTGTCTGTCATGAAGAACTGTCACCAGCCAATAGCCTTTTTTCTTTTTGTCTTTAAGAAATAAGTTCTTACTATGTGCTCCTTTCAAATGCTGGATATGAGGCATCATTTCTTCAACAGTAAACACCTGTAAAACATCACATGAGGAATTTAATATTGCATGTGTGCACACTGCATGCTAATACAGTTTGTATTTTGCTGATTGGGTGGAAACAGCACAGTTAGGAAGTACTCGATTCCTTACACCAAGACCTCGAGTAGATTCTCTTAGCTCAGTTCTCTATTCCAGTGTCCTGGCCAGGCCCTCGCATTCTTAAAATGCTTTTTGTTTTTTCTTCAAACTCTTGGTACTGAAGGTTTACAAAAGCCCAGACTCCTTAGCATTATAATTACATCCAGGTCAGGTGACAACCTCCAGTCTACAAATATATAACCACAGTGAGGGTGCTAGGAGACCCTTCATTGACAGAGAACATCAGGAAGCTGGCAATATACACAGGTAAAGAAGGAGGATATGCGGACTATATAGGAGAGAAGATCACAGAAAACAATATAATTTTGACATTAAATTTGTAAAGGTGAGTAACACAATGTACTTCTCTACCCTCTGAAGATTACCATATTTAGCTATTACCATTAGTTAAGTCTTAGGTAAAAACTATGTCCCTGCAGCTCTCAAGTTACAATTGATCTCGTGAAACATCTGCACATCTTTATATACACTAAACCCAAAAATACCAAACTTCCGCGCTAACTGGTGTGGATCAGTGAGTTGGGGGCTGTCCCCCAAACCAAAAGGTCGCCATTGGATCCCCGTCATGGCACATTTCTGAGTTGTAGGGCAGGTCTCCGGTTGGGGGCGTGCGAGAGGCAGCCAATCAATGTGCCTTTTTCACGTCCCAGTTTCTCTTCCTCCCTTTCCCTCTCTGTAAAAAAATTTAAGGAAAACTCCCTAACCTTGGTGTCCAACTGTGTGCATGCCGCCTGATACACCGTAGCCATTGCAGAGGAGGTCTACTGCTTGGTAACTTAGCTACACATAAAGTGGACACACTGACCAACAGCCAACACCAGTTTAAGGTGCTCAAGCTTTCTCCCAGTAACATCGTAATCCCAAATCGAGAGGCTTTTGATGTTTCTGTCAAGTCCCTTCCGTACTGCAACCCGGGAAAAGCCGTAGAACGGACGTTTCTGCGGCACATCACCCGGGGACAGGTGGTTTTCGCGGCCCCGCTGGATACGCCCTGCAGCGGCGCCGGCCACCATCTCCCCGGCTCCGCTGTCCTGGCGCGAGCGCCTCACCTCCGGATGCTCCACGACCTCCGTGCGGATGCCGAGGGCTTCCAGCCGCTGCTCCAGAGCCGCACGCAACTCGGCGCCGGCCATACGGCTGTCGTGGCCTGGGAAAGAGATTGTGTGGCAGGAAGTGCCTGGCATCCCTGGAGGTTGAGACGGAAGTGCCGGGAGGGACTAAGGCCGCCACCGGAACCCCAGGGCCGTGCGGTCCGAAGGTGGGCGGCGCCGTCCTGGTGCGCCTCTCCCTGCAGGCCCCCGGAAACTGTCGGTGGAGACAGCCTTGCAGCACCTGCAGGGTTCCTTACCTGGTGTCCCACAGGAGCGAGGCGCCGTCGTTCTCGTAGCCTTCCCCAACCCCGCTGCTGGTTCCTATGCTCAACATAGCTGCCATTTAAGTAGAATCAGACCTAGTAACGACGTTCAGTTTAAGGAGTGTTGAAGTTGGTCACGGAGAGGACCTGACCTCCCACAGACCCAGAGCTGAAAGGGAGCGATCAGAGGCTCCTCATCCACTTCCCCACCCTCGGAACTCCAGTCCGCCCACTGTTTCGGTACTGCGCACCACCTGAAGGGGGCAACCTTGAGAAAGGAATGTGTTAAGACCACCTGGACAGTATAGGTGACTGAACCAAGACGTCTGTATAAACTCAAGAATAAGGATGGAGAGTTCGTCTTGCAGCCACCCACGGCAAGCCCCCTAAGTAAGTTAGTTCCCTTGCCCATTAAACCTGTCACCTACCGATATGCAGTGCCTGCCTCTTCGGGTTTTTGCGTGTCTTCTGTGTAGGGAAACCGGTTTCGGGTTTCACGGGGGAAACTCCCTGAGCTGGATAACCAGCACGGGAGAGGGGAGGGTGCCAAAACCCCTATCCTTTTAAGACTTCTCAACTTTTAATTTTTTAATTATAATTTTACATCGTACCTTTTCTGAAAGTCAACTTTTGTTGCTCTTCATCTACGAATAATTAGCTGTGGCAACCAGTACTCGACTTTTTCAGCAGCAGTCTGCCTACTTCTTGGTGGGGTGTTTTCCGCCATCCTTCGAAACCTTCACTCACCCCTTGAATGAGGCCTGAATTTTCACATTAGGGTTTCATTTTTGAATTTAGACTAAGCCTCAAATCCCAGATAAACGTAAATATTCCTCAAGGCATTCAACTCTTGTGCGAATAAATTTAGGTCGTTTCTGGAGTACAAATTGAAGGCCTGGAGAAGGAAGCCTCTTCAGAAAACACCGGCATAACGGCCTAGGAGGAAACTACAAAAGAGAAGTAAATCAGAGCTGACTTTACAATTTCACTCAGAATTGGCCTTGGATAACACAATTATAAAACTTCTCAGCTTAACCCGCCTCTTAAAACTATTAAGCTGTGTTTTCCTTCTAATTCTTGTTTCGTCTAATTCTTTAATGTCTGATTATAGAACCAACAACAGGCTAATTACTACCAATGGTCACCTAAATTGAGGTCAAAACCAAAAGCAAACGTACTACATTATTGTCCTGGCTGGTGTGGCTCAGTGGATTGAGCCCCAACCTGTGAACCAAAGGGCCGTTGGTTCCACTCCCAGTCAGGGCACGTGCCTGGGTTGTGGGCTAGGTTCCCAGTCGGGGGTGCATGACAAGAGACCATGCACTGATGTTTCTCTCCCTCTCTTTCTCCATCCCTTCCCCTCTCTAAAAATAAAATCTTTTTTTAAAAAAGCAAACTTACTACATTACAGAGTGTTTAGAAAACACAGACAAGGGGGAAAGGCTTACTTGGAACATTTTTTCCATGTTTATTATTTCCTTTCCCTGTTTGCGAATTAGCTTTGTTTATGTCTTGGCTCACATAGCCACTGAATGAATATTACTGGCTTTCACATTTAACCTCTTTTTTTTTTTTTGAACACTCAATTCATTCATTTAAAATTTACTTTGGCATGTGAGGTGTGGTGGGGCTCACTCTTTCCCACTAGATTTCCCTATAAGAAAGTAGAAAGCAATAGAAGAGCAAAGATCACACATTTGAAGATAAAGTATATCCCAAATAATTGTCCTTAAATATTTGAAGACTTTCAAGAATACCCAAATCCAATCACAGTGACCTGAGAGTAGACAGGGGAAAGAAGAATTGGAACCTGATTGAAGCTAAGCAATGTAAATTATGTCCAAAAGTAGGAAAATAGTAACCTAGGGTAGGATCTCCATGACAGCTACAAAAGAGAATGAAAAGAGGTGAAACTGGCAGTCGCATCCAGCACATTGTCTGGGGCAATTGGATGTTCTGACCTAGAATCTCTGGGATTGAACCACCATCCATCAGCTATGCAAGGCATGAATCCCTCCCTCAGCCCTACCTCCACTCTCCACCACCACCCAGCCTCCCCGTAGCTAATCCATCACCGTTGTTTCTCAAGTCCATTCCCTCACCACCTCCATCACCCTAGCCCAGCAATTTTTAACTAGTGTACTGTAAGAATTTTCTTTTGATGCAATACCTGACTATTAGTCAAAAGCACTGACCTCTTTTCCTTTAGATTGTGAAATAAAAACTGACAACAGTCAACATGACAATAGTCTTCCCATGTGCATGCCCTGTCTTGAACCATAAATAGATTGTATAATAGAGTTGCATCTTATTGGTCATGTCACATAATAAGATTGTGTCTGATGGTTAATTCTTGGTACCAGAAATTCTTATATACAAGTATAGGCACCTGTTTTTTTAAAAAGTCACTTTGGAGCAAAAAGGGTAGGTAATTACTAGTATTATTTCTGTATACCTATTTTTGGTCATATAGGCAAAAAATATAATTTTTGCTGTGCCACGGAATTTTAGTAATTAGTTTATATGTGCCATGAGGTGAAAAGGCTTGAAAATCACTACCCTAGCCCAAACTACTATCATTTTCCCTCTGGTCTAATGTTCTTTTAATTTCAGTCTACCTGTTATTGAGTTACCAAGTATCCTGCTCCAAACTAGTCTTACAATCAAAGATTTCTATTATAAAACAGAATTAAATTTGCCTATAGTAAAAGTACGTTATGTCACTGTTGAAAAGCTAACCCAGGTTCAAAGCAATATTTATTTGTCAGCATCATATTAAATATAAACAAAATGCTATCCTTGGCATTGTCCTCAAAGCAAATACAATTTCAAATTCACTTTGCAAACAACAACAGAAAACATTAAATTTAAATTATCAGTATGAACTTGAGGAACTAGATATTTAGTCACAGAACTTAAATATAAAACCTCATGATTCTAGGAGATGGGTGAAAATGCACATTGCCAAATTATTTTACAAACAAAAATCCTTAATAAGTCTGTGGCATTTCTACAAGAACACATTGAGGGAAATACTCTTATTATCATCAAGAAGAGTGTGGATACTTGACAGTTAAGAAAAGAACCTGAAAAAGAGGGCTGGAAGATGGAATTATGCCAGGGTCCAGGACAAGAGACTTTCTCCTTATGTCTGCTCAAAGCAAAGAAACAGCTACAAGTGTACCTTCCCTGAGAAAGGAAACAAAAAGGCCAATATTATAAAACCTTTATCAACACCAAGGAGACTGGGCATAATTGCATTTGTTAGGTGAAGAATGTTAGAAATCCCCGTTACTGGGTGAAACAGGGCAATTCCAGGACAGATGAGTTGAAAGTCATCCTAAGAAGCTGTGCATACATAAAAAAAAAAAAAAAAAAAAGCAGGAGGATTGTGGATGGGTGGAGGGGAATGCTGGCTGCAGTCTGTGTCTCTTCAATATATCTTCTGTGTGTGCTATGCTGCTTCTCCTCAAAGACCTTAAAATCTAGCAAATCAAGAACTGAGACATTCACAGGGGATAAAGCCAAGAAAACGTGCCTGGTGCAACAATCAAAGATGCTTGAGGTAGCATTGGGAGCCCAGAGGAAGGGCACTAAACAGACGGGTGTGCACCAAAGAAAGCTATATATAGAGGAAGATGATACCAGTTTGAACAATAAGTAGGAATTTGCCAGGAAAAAAAAAAATGTGTTCCAGCTGAGGAAACTCCAGGAATTGAGGGATGGAGATGGAAAAGCACAATGTGTCCTGGGCATTGCAATTTGGTGTGAACTGCAGAGAGAGAAGGACTATACCACTATAAAGGTGCATGTTAAATAAATTAGGTGACATCTTCCTAGGGGATTCTATATTCTCCATCATACTTGCAATGTTTAGGGATATAGAGAAATACAATTCAGTAGATGGGGAAGATGAATTATAGAAGAGTACTGTATAGACAATACAGCCCCCATTTTGCTTCAAAACACATTAAAAAATGAATTAGTATTGGTGTCTTCTTTCCCATTCCATAAAGGTTGGTTTCTAAAGGCCCTCGTCTAAAAGAAGAGGATTCATCCCAGGATAGGAGACGTGGAAGTTAGTTCCTAGAATAAGGAAGGGGAAAGCAGATGGATCCAGGAGTCAAAAGAGAGGGTGAGGACTGGGGTGGGGAAGACAGGAGTGGGGAGAACAGTCCCTTACTGGCATTCTTTCTCTCAGTGGGTAGCAAGATGGGCGCCTGCTACCAGTGGAAGGCGGTCCACCTGGAGCGGCCCAGCCAGAGCAGATGTGGCACAAGTTCCCTCTGAGCATCGTTGCTCAATGAGGAGCTGTGACAAAGAAGACAATAATCTCACAGTCCAGTTGCCTGGCTCCTAAGTCTCAGGTGGAAAAGGGAGGAAATCTCAATAATGACCTCAGATTAATATGTGGGGACTTGGGGCTTATTCAATTCAATTCAATCAAGTACGATTGATGATCAGCTCTGCACTGGAAGTATAGTGGTGAGCAAAACCTGACCGAGCCCCTGCCCTGTGGAGCCAACAGTCTGTTGGAGGACACAGATATTAGTCAAATAATCACAGAAATGGATGTTACATTGCCTGGGTGGCAAGTGCTAAGAAGGACACGTGATGCTGTGAGAGCCCATAATAGGGGAATCTTGCCTAGTTTGGGGGAGGACCGAATGTGTCAAGGAAGTCCTGAAAGACGAATTCAGAGGGCAAACAGAGGACAGAATAGTGTCTGAACAGTTACAGCTTTATTGTGCTGCAGGATATTAACTGATTTTGTATATAGTATCAATCTTACTTGAGCATTCATTCTTTCAGCTACTGTAAATACTTGGCCCCTTTGAATGAGAATTACTTACCATCTTGCTAGTTCCCTCATGAATGACTTAAATATGTCTTTAGACATATGGTTACTTTATATTTAAGTCATATATTTTTATAGATTTTATTTATTTATTTTTAGAGAGAGGGGAAGGGACGGAGAAAGAGGGAGAGAAATATCAATGTGTGGTTGCCTCTCACATGCCCCTTCATGGGGACCTGGCCCGCAACCCAGGCCTGTGCCCTGACTGGGAATCAAACCAGCGACCGTTTGGTTCGCAGCCTGCGTTCAATCCACTGAGCTACACCAGCCAGGGCTATTTTAAGTCAGAGTTTTAAACTTTTCAAAAATAATACTCTTGAGTTTAACCTTCTTAATTTTGTAATAAAGATATTGAACAACATAAAGGTTAAGGACCTAATTCAAAGTCTTAATGCTAGTGAAAGATCTGGGACAAGAATGAGGAAGAAGGAATACAGGTTGGTAAAAGGGTACAAACTTTCAGTTAACAAGATGAGTAAGGTCTGAGGATCTAATGTATAACACGGTGACTATTGTCTTACTGTATGATTGAAATTTGCTAAGAAAGTAGAACTTAAATGGTCTCACCAAAAGAAAAAAAAGTAAAAGTATGCCAGGTGATGGCTGTGTTAATTTACTCTGCTGGAGTCCTTTCACAATGTATAGTATATCAAATCATCACAGGTACACTGGAAATATCTTACAGTTTTAAGACTATACTTTAAGGGATCATTTCTATGAAGGGGCCAAAAGACAAGTCTAATGAAAGTGTGGAAGTGCTCTGGAAGGAGGCTGTAATAATCACAACAGCAAACTCTTATTAGGAAACAGGTGCTCTTATAAACCTTATTGCTATTCTATGAAATAGCTACCATCATTACCATCTTGCAGAATGGAGGCTCAGAGTTTACAGAACGTCCCCCAACAGAGAATGAGCTGGGACTGCAACGCACTGCGGCTATACTGCTTAAAACGCTACCCACACGAAGCGACTTTTGAAAGAGAAAAGGCTCCTTACACAGTACTAACTGCTTCTACCATCGCGTTCCCTGCTATTTTTTCCTTCTTGTTATGAGTCTTGTAAGGACCTATCATTTTTCCCACATTTCCCCTTTTAACTCGGTGCCCAACCTGGAGGGTGGGCACCCAGGCGCTCACAGCCCCACAAGAGCAGTCATGTGCTCTAGAAGAGAAAGGGCCTGCCGAAGCGAACACCGAGGCCCGGCTGACCCCGGGAGGACGCTGCAGGTCCCACTGGCGACTCTCCCGCCGGGCGCTCGCCGGCGGGCACACAGCCCCGCGATTCGCGGCAAGTGCGGCTATTCGGGGTCGGACTTCTGAATTGCTGAAAGAACCGCTTCCGGCGGCACCGGAAGCCAGGTGGGGACCTTTTCGGAGACGTACAGGCCGACCGTCAGTTCTCCCGTGTCCGGAAGGTGATTTCTGCCCAGTCTCAGAATCCGGACACTCCGGGCTTTATGTAGGAGCTAAGTGAGTGGGGTCCCCCGGTCGGGTCGTCCCGGGTGGCGTATATTGTTTGGCCCTAAGTGTCAGTGGCACAAATCAAAAACATTGCGCTTTCGGAGGCTTTTCCATGATGCATTTACTCCCTGCATGACCCTTCCTTAAGCTTACCAAAGCCGTATGCGACCAGAAGCGCTGCGACAGGTGCGGCCCCCAGTCCCAGCCTCCCTTGAACCCCGGGCTTTCTGGGTTCGGGGCTCCAGGCGAAGCCATCCCACATCCGTACTTTTTCTACAGTGACTTCTTTTCATCTTTAAGATAAGTTCCAAGGCTTCCAACTGTTCTATTCAGACGTTTCTACTAGTGCAACTAGTGTGTCCAACATCCTTCTTCAGATTCTGAGAATGTCCTTGCGGCGAGAGAACACTGAATTGGGTGTCGAAAGCCTGGGTTCTAGTGCTGCCTGCCATGAACTGGCGGTATGCCACTGGAGAAGCTTTTTTGAGCTCTCTGGGCTCCATTGTGCTTTTCTGTAAAATGAGGGGCTTGGACTTAGTACCAAGTAAGAGTGCCTTCCAATTTTGATATTTGGATGATTGCCTTCAATGTTTTTCTAATCCCGGCGTTAATTACATATCTGCGCTCTGGTTAATCTCCACGTAGGGCCTTTCCTCCAACTCCATTAATGTGTATCCTTGTCAGATCTGGTTTAAAACTCATTAAAATTATTTTCCTCCTAAGGAATCCTTTGCTTCTTGAGCACTGTTTACTTCTTAGTCCAGAGACTTGTACCTAAAAAAATTTTTTAAATGTGCCATTCTTGAGGTGTTTAAAGGTGTTTAATGTGCCTGAGAATCATATTGGAACACTTTACAGACAGTGAACTCTTAAGGAAGGAACGCTGGCTTATTAAACTTTGAATCAAAAACCTCAAACACACTGCCTGGAAGCTGGTGCTCAGAAAATGTTTGCTGAGGAGAAAACAGGTACTTCTTACATTATTTTACTTGTTCCTGCCCTTAAAAACTGAGAAGCAAAGCTGTAGAAATGCAGTGTTGGAACCAGAAGGAACAGAAGACTCAAAGAGGAAAAGAACTATACACTGCGTTCTAAACAGTACTATTGAGTTCTGTTGCAGTGTTCTCTCAATAAACTTTCAGTACAAAAATGACATGAAAAGGCATTATTTAATAGATATGTTATTGGGTGCCTTCTTTCCTCTCTAAAGCATCTTTGGGCAGTGGGGAAGAGGGAAAAATGGTGAACGTTGAAAGACTCTTCCACCTAGGGGGGACTTTCGCAAAGATTCAAAAGCAGATGACAAACCTTTGGAGATTACAGGTGGGTAAGAATACGAAAAGCCTGAGGGGTAGGAGTGAGGGGGCTATAAGAGTATAAGAAAGAGAAGTGAGGTCAACACAGGGCAGATAAATGAATCCTTATATAGCGTGTTTTGAAGTTGTACATTAAACTGGTGATTAATGGGGGGCATTGGTGGGTGCTTAGCAGAGAGCTGATGAGTTCAAACTTGCATTTTAGAAAAATCACTCTATTTTTGATTTGGTTAGTTGATGTTTTTCAAAAGTGAAAAAGCCTTATAAGTTTTTATTGTCTTTCCATTTTATCATGGTAGGAACATTAACAATGATGATGTCTAGAGAGCAGTTAGTATGGAATCCCAACTCTGATTAGACTGAGCTCTTTCAGGGCAGGAGCCTGGTTTTATTCACTGAACTCTAGTGTGTTGCTTTCCATGTAGTAAATATCCAATTAATATCCACTAACTTGATTTAAATATTAACCAAAATATTACTTTAAAACTTTTTTTCTAGGAGAAGCATGAACCAGAAGATGCTGAAGTTGGAGAATTTGCTGCGATTTCACACTGTTTGTAGACAGCTGCATAGCCTCGGTCAAAGAAGAACGTTAGCACAATGGAGGCGTGTGTTTTCATCAGCTTACCCAGTATGGGCAGCTCAGCAGTACCCCCTGCTCTGGCAAACAGATACGCTCCTTGGAGCTGCTTTCTCTCAATATAGGCTTCTAGTAACAAAGAAGGTAGTTACAGATTTATATCGTTACTGTAATATTTGGTCTGACATGGAAGTGCCTAGAGCCGTGAGTAGTTTATTTTGAGTATTTTGTCATTCACAGAATCTTTATTCCATAATGCTACACTTCAGGCAATAAATCTTTGTGAAGAAGGGAAGTTCTAGTTGTTTGGTAGTGCTGATGAATTTGATTACTTGGAAACTGCTGCATAACAGTAAATTAAGAATGCTGACTTTTAGTTTTAGTCTGAGATATAACTGCTTATGGGAGTGTTAATTGGTAGAAATAGAAGCTGTGGTAGATATTCCAGAATAAGTATAAATTGTCACTTAAAAGTTTTTCTTCTTCTCCACATATTTTAAATTTTTGATAGGAAGAAAGATCACGGAAATCTCAGTTATCTTCAACAAAATCTAAAAAGGAGGTGGAGGTATGGATTGGAATGACTGTTGAGGAGCTGGCTAAAGCGATGGAAAAGGACGTAGGTGAGCCCCATAATTTTATAAGAGGAAATATGGAAACATGGGATACCTGGTGTTTTATTTGCAATGAAACTGAAACATTCAAGGATAAAAATTAGCCTGGCAATTTAAAAAGTTGTTAAGTCATTCCAGTATTTTTCACTTTTGGTCACAGAATCTAATTCTTCGCTCTTTGCCAAATATAGTTCTCCAAGATTTTGCTTCTAATAAAAGTAGAAGTGATTTTCTTATCTGGACTAACCTGTCTTTCTCAGAAATTGTGTGGGATATTAGATTAAGTCCAAAGAATGTTTTTGGACTGAGGAACCATATTTATATTAATTTACTTTCCCTCTGCTTTTCTATAATTTTATGATTTCCTTTTTTCACTAATTTTGACAATATCTGTAATGCCAGCAGAAAAATATTCGTAGTATTAATTGCAACTTCTAATAATACCCTTTATTTATAAATATACAGCATCTTTTTCAATTTTTTATTCCTTTATTGTACCATTTATGTATTTAATACCAATTTAGGATTGTGGGAACAAAATTTGAGTTTTCATTATAAACTGACAGAAGATGATGTGACTTTGGGTGGTGGGCCCACAATACAATATACAGATCAGGTATCACAGAAATGTACACTTGAAACCTACATGATCTTATTAACCAATGTCACTCCAATGAATTTAATTTAAAAAAATCTAAAAAATAAAATAACTTTCAATAAACAAGAACTAGCTCTTAATTGTAGCAAAACAAAGTAACAAGTGAATCAGAGTTTTAGAAAAAAGAATAACTCATTTATTGATCTCTTACTATGTACTAATACTTTATTAACTCTGTTATTCTCACAGTGTACTAGAGGTAGGTACGATTATTATACCCATTTATTGGTTGAGAAACTGAGGCATAGAGAGGATAAATAATCGCCCAGAATTTCGCAGCTAGTATGTGGTAGAGCCAGGATTTGAACCCTGGGAGTATGGCTTCAGAGCCCATGCTCTTCTTATTCACAGACCAAATTATCTCTCAAGAATTGTTTATTTTGTAAACTACAGCAGAACTAGAATTTTAATGTTTTCTGCCTGAAAGTGTTACTGTTCTTTGTGCGTGTACATCCTCACAAAGAATAGAAAATTAGCACACCGTCTTGTCTGCTGATAACTTTGCGGTTGCATTTTGTAATCGTTTGATAACCAGAAAACATTCAGAGAACAAATAGACACGGTCACATGGTTCATAATTTTTCCATGGAAACCTGTATTGATATGATTTTATAAATATTAATAATAAACTTGATTTTAAAACTTCATTTTTGGCAATTTTTATACATATATGAAAGCAGAAATAATGGAATAATAAGCACAATGTATGTTTAAGCCAGTGACAATTATTAATATATCATTTAATGTATAAATACTTCTGTACCTATTTATAAAAGATGAGGATTTTTTTAAACATTACCACACACACCCCCATAACCATAATAATTCTTTTGTATCAGTAAATAAATAGAATAATTAAAATATAAATTTAATTCCACAGATCAGTGCTCTAAACCCAAACTGATGTACTTGAAGTTTATTTAATATTATATTCACATAACTTCTTTTTTTTTTAAAGATTTTATTTATTTATTTTCAGAGAGAGGAGAAGGGAGGGAGAAAGAGAGGGAGAAACATCAATGTATGGTTGCCTCTCACATGGCCCTCACCGGGGACCTGGCCCGCAACCCAGGCATGTGCCCCGACTGGGAATCGAACCGGGACTGTCTGGTTCCCAGCCCGTGCTCAATCCACTGAGCTACACCAGCCGGGCAATATTCACATAACTTCTGAATTAAAGATAGTATTTATATGGTGGATATTTTTCACTACTATATTAGCAGTCTGAGTACATTTTTTTCCTCCCCTGGCTCAATTAAAATAACCTGATGTAATATTTCTTGTTGAAATGCTTTGGGTACTCTTCTCCATGTAAATATTTATTCAGATCTTGGATAAAGATAGAATAATATGTAAGGACTGTATGCACTTGATATATAGAGAAGAGATCCCTATGTGTAAGCTCCCTCTCAGAAGTCTAGCAAAACAGATTAGAAAACTATAGTTACTGGATTATTAGGGATTTGTAGTATTATTAGAAATAGAATTGTACTCATAATCTTTCTTTTTAGAAAGAGTTTTATTATTTCCTGAGAGTGTATCCATATAAGAAATTTGAATTATATTAGTCTTAAAATGTGCTTTCTTGGGAAGGGATGTGGTAGGGAGACACATAGGAGAGGGTTTCTTGCCTTATTGTGGAGTTATCAGTGATGCGCTGGAGCTTGCACGACTTTGTGAGCCAGTCACTAAATTAAGAGGATTATGGGAGCTGGTTGTTAAATGCAACCATTTAAAAAAATTAAATCAGCCCTGGCTGGTGTTGTTCAGTGGATTGAGCACCAGCCTGAGAACCAAAGGGTCGCTGGTTTGATTCGCAGTCAGGGCACGTGCCTGAGTTGCAGTCCAGGTCCCCAGTTGGGGGTGTGCAGGAGGCAACCAATGGACATATCTCTCACACATCGATGTTTCTCTCCCTCTCTTTCTCCCTCTTTTCCCCTCTCTCTAGAGGTACTAACGTGTCTTTAAACAGAAACACTTAAAACATTGGCTGGTGTTGGTTGGCTGGTGAAAGTTTTGTGACTAGAGGCTAAAGGAAACTAATCCTGTATTTCCCCTCGGAGCAGTGGTTTAGTATTTGCTAATTCAGTGTTCATGACGGTTTTATAGAACATAACTACTGCAATAAGAAGAATGTACTGTATATACACAGACATTTGTAATGTATGACATATGTAACTACAAGTCTTCAAAGAACTAGGCTATGATGAACTACTCAACACTAAATGTATACAACATGCCATTTAATGTTTTTCTGATGGTTCAGGTGATTCATAAAGTACATAAATGTTCCAACTGTTTATGAATATGCAGAAATTCCAATTTATGTAAATGCATTATATTTTAAAGACCATTTTCTTTTTAGTTTCTATGTGATTTGTTAGCATTAGAGAAATAGATAGCTTATATAGTTATTCCTCTGATTGAGTGTACTGTTTAGATGGACGTTTATTAATAGAGGTCACTTTCTTTTCTTATTCCACCCAGATTATATATATGAAGCTTTAATGAACACTGCTATCGACATAGATTCATTAGAAGCAGACTCACACTTAGATGAAGTCTGGATCAAAGAAGCAATAAAGAGGGCAGGGATGAAGTTAAAATGGAGCAAATTAAAACAGGACAAAGTCAGAGAAAATAAAGATGCTGTGAGAAGGTAAAACATAACCATATAATGGGGGAAGGAGACCACGTAGTTTTATTCACACTTTTTAATAGAAAGAGTTGCCTTAAAACTTTTTTTGCAGTTAAAATCATGTTAAACTTTTTGTCAAAGTGCTTAAAGTATCAATATGTTCAGGTTATTATAAAACTCTAAGGGTTATTTTTCCTAGTTTTCCAAGTGTATATATTGATCCTGAACTTAAAAAATTTATTCATTTCTGCTCATCATTATGAAGATGCCAACTTCATAATAGGTAGTCATGTATTTTGTTGCAAGTTGTATGTATAGAAGAAGAAAAGATGATGTCTAATCAAAGCTGAACGTTGGTTTTTATCGTTAATGGTAGTTCACAGAGATAATCGCAAATTAGTTTACTGGCTATAAACTGTTGTGATGTTTTAGAAATGAAACTCCTTTGCTATTAATTTTAGGCCCCAGGCAGATCCAGCTTTATTAATCCCAAGGTCCCCAGTTGTTACAATAATGGGCCATGTTGATCATGGGAAAACAACACTACTTGACAAACTGCGAAAAACTCAAGTGGCAGCAATGGAAGCTGGAGGCATCACTCAGCATATTGGTGCCTTTCTTGGTATGAACACAAATTACCTTGCAGTGTGCTTGGGAACTCCAGAGATTATTTTCTTAAAGTTAGTGTCATAGTGTGAAATAGACAAATGCAAAGTAAACTGAAGGCTAAAGAGTAAAGCCATTGGTTTGATGAATATAGAGCAGGTAGTTAATAAAGGTTATTTTGTACATTCTATAAGAAGAAAATTATATTACCTTTTTATTCTAGTCCATTCTTAGTTTTGTTTAATGAACTTAAATTCTTCAGTGCTAGCTTGTGATAATGTTGCTGATAATAATTAAAAATAATAGCTACCATTAGGTAGGTATTAATATTCCTACTTACAGGTAAGAAGGCTGAGACTTGTTTAAGTTAAGTTACTTGGTCAAAGCACATAGCTACTGAGTGGCAAAGCCAGGATTGAAAACAAGGCTTTTGGACTCAGATCCTGAGCTACCAACTGTATACTAAATTGCCTTTGTTGTTCAAGGCAGTTTGTGCGGCTAATGTTTGCTGATGTAGGGTGGCTGCCTACATAACTCTCAGTGTATTTTCTCTCCTGAATATATCCCAGTTGGTACATTTATGAAAGTAGTTATATTTTAGAAATGTGAAGAGTTTTGGTTTGAAATTACTACATGCAAAGAAAACCTTACAGGTCTCACTAGCATGTTATCACTTTTTGTTGTGAAATTATGATCTGTATTATTCTGATTAAGATTAACGGAAGGAATAAAATTATTTTAAAGAATTAATTGTGTTTGATAATGTCACATATATTCCTTCATACTAAGGAAGTGTACATTTGAGTCCTTACTGTTCTTGGACTTCTGTCTCCACAGTCTCTCTGCCTTCTGGGGAAAAGATAACCTTTCTCGATACTCCAGGACATGCCGCTTTCTCAGCAATGCGAGCCAGAGGCGCTCAGGTTACTGATATTGTCATATTGGTTGTAGCTGCAGATGATGGAGTAATGAAACAAACTGTAGAGTCTATTCAACATGCCAAAGATGCTCAAGGTACTGTGTTGCTGTGGCTGACTTTCAAGAGTCACTGTTCTGCGGCGGTGCGCATGTAGCTCCCTTAGTCTTCATGGAAATCTCGGCATTATTTTACCTGCTTCTACGGATAAGGCCTAAAGACAAGGAATTCTTTTCCCACAGATGTAACTATTAAGAACAGTGTAGCAGGATTCAATTTGGGACTTGTGAATACAAGTACAGTCCTTTCTGTACTATTTATTTGGCATAGTATGACACTGTAACAGTCTCAGATAACTTTTAAAATCACCTTTTATCATGCAAATTTTAATTAGATATAAAAGTAAGAAGAGAATAGCAAACTCCTATGTACCCATTACCTAAATTCATTAGAAGTTGCAGAGTAGTAATATTCTAATTCTGTTATTTATTGTTCATGTGTCATCTTGACTTGTTTTCTAAAAAGAAACTTCCTTTCATATACTTTAAGTAAATTCTTATTTGGTCAAAGGTATAAAATTCAAACTTTTGAAAAATTACTTGGCTATTTTCTTCCTTATTTCTCCATTTAAAAATTGGCCCAGCTGGTGTAGCTCAGTGGATTGAGCGTGGGCTGGGAACCAGAGGGTCCCGGTTCAATTCCCAGTCGGGGCACATGCCTGGGTTGCGGGCTAGGTCCCCGGTGGGGGCCATGTGAGAGGCAACCACACATTGTTCTTTCTCCCTCCCTTCTCCTATCTCTGAAAATAAATAAATAAAATCTTAAAAAAAAATTTGTAACACGGGGTGTGATCAGAGCAGGGGGCCTGAAGGAGTGGCTCCTCAGTTTACAACACACCCAACAGGACCTCGGGGTCGTGTGTGGAGGGGCACAGAACTCGGGCCCTTCCTCTGAGCAGACACCCTACATGTGAATATAAAAAAAATTGTAACACAGGCACACCACACATTCATTTTTATTCTGATATGACACTGTACCCACTGTGAAAATGCTGTTCTCTTGAGAAAATGTACCTGATGGGTGCATCACATTCCCTTAGGGTTTTTGGTAAGAAAAAAAAGGTTGAGAATTTAACTAAATGTTAAAATTCTTTCATCTCACAACATAAAAACTAAGACAGAGTGGCAGGAACTCCCCTCCTTGCAGTTAATTTGCAACATGTTTGCAATCAGGAATCTGATTGCTTTTTTGTAATGGGCTCTGTTCTTAATGATTTTAGGGAATATAACAAAAAGAAGAGAGGGATAAATTTGCCAGGGATCTCATAACAGATAAGTTTAGTAAGATATGTGATAAATTCTATATACCATGCTTTTTTTAAATTCTTTGTGATTGATTATGCTATAAACAATTGTCTCAATTTTTCCTCCTTTGTCCCGCCCCCACTCAGCACCCCCTCACACTTTCAGACATTCCCCACACCGCTGTTCATGTCCATGGGGGCTCTTCAGCTACTCCATTTCCTATACTGCACTTTACATCCCCATGGCTATTCTGTAACTGCCTATTTGTTACAATCCCCTCACCTCTTCATTCATCCTCTATACCTCCCCGCGTCTGGCAACTATCAAAATGCTCTGCTCTTCATATCCATGATTCTGTCTCTGTTCTTGTTTGCTTAGTTTGTTTTTTAGATTCAATTATTGATAGATATGTATTTATTGCCATTTTATTGTTCGTAGTTTTCATCTTCTTTTTCTTAAATAAGTCCTTTTAACATTTCATTTAATAATGGTTTGGTGATGATGAACTCCTTTAGTTTTTTTTCTTGTCTGGGAAGCTCTTTATCTGCCCTTCGATTCTAAGTGATAGCTTTGCTGGGTAGAGCAGTCTTGGCTTAGGTCCCTGCCTTTCATGACTTTGAATAAGTCTTGCCAGTCCCTTCTAGCCTGCAAAGTTTCTTTTGAGAAATCAGCTGACAGTCTTATGGGCACTCCCCTGTAGATGATTAACTGCTTTTCTCTTGCTGCTTTTAACATTCTCTCTTTATCTTTGACCTTTGGCATTTTAATTATGATGTGTCTTGGAGTGGACCTCTTCTCATTCATCTTGTTTGGTTGGTACTCTCTGTGCTTCCTGAACTTGCATGTCTATTTCCTGCACCAAATTAGGGAAGTTTTCTTTCATTATTTTTTCAAATAGATTTCCCATTTCTTGCTCTTTCTCTTCCCCTTCTGTCACCCCTATGATCTATTTGTTGGAATGTTTGAAGTTGTCCCAGAGGCTGCTATTATCATTTTTTTGGATCATTTTTTCTTGTTGTTCTGATTGGTTGTATTTTACTTCTTTATGTTCCAAATCAGTGATTTGATTCTCGGCTTCATCTACTCTACTGTTGTTTCCCTGTAAATTGTTCTTTATTGCCATTAGTGTAGCCTTCATTTCTGGCTGGATCTTTTTTATGCTGCTGAGGTCTTCACTAAATTCCTTGAGCATCCTTTTTTTTAAAGATTTTATTTATTTATTTTTAGACAAAAGGGAAGGGAGGGAGAAAAAGAGGGAGAGAAACATCAATGTGTGGTTGCCTCTCATGTGGCCCCCACTGGGGATCTGGGCTGCAACCCAGGCATGTGCCCTGACTGGGAATTGAACCGGTGACCCTTTGGTTCACAGCCCAAGCTCAATCCACTGAGCTACACCAGCCAGGGCTCCTTGAGCATCCTTATAACCAGTGTTTTGAACTCTGCATCTTATAGATTGCTTATCTCCATTTCATTGCACTCTTTCTGGAGTTTTGATCTGTTCTTTCATTTGGACCCTGTTTCTTTGTCTCCTTGTTTTAGCACCCTCCCTGTGTTTGTTTCTATGTATTAGGTAGAGCTGCTTTAACTCCCTCTCTTGGAAGTGTGGCCTAATGTAGTAGGTGTCCTGTAGGGTCCAGTGGCACAGCCTCACCTATCATCCAAGCTGTGTATTCAAGGTGTGCCCTCCATGTGGACTGAGTATACACTCCTCTTGTAGATGAGCCTTGATTTCTCTCAGCAGATCAATGGGAGGGATTCACCCAGGCCAGTCAGCTGCAAGGACTGGCTTTAACCACTGACTGCCAACCTCTGCCCTCTGTGGAAGATCAGCTGTACATGGTGCTCTGACATGGTTTGTAGCTGTTCACTGGGTGTGCAGGCTCTGGGGTTTCCTGGGTGGTGTAGGCCACGGTCATCAACCACCTGTGTTCTGCCCAGGGCCATTCTGCATGAGCTATTAAGCAATCTGAGATAGCTGCTACTTGTGCTGGGCTAGGAGATTCCCACGTGAAGCCAAGCTGTGATTCTAAGCTGGCAGCTGCTACTGCTGTTCTTGGGGCCACTTAGAAGAGGTATGGGCGCCTGGGGCTCTGTGGCTGGCTGTTCCTTTTTTGAGAGATTTAGGAAGTTGTGAAGCATGAGCCAGGACAAGCCATTCATATGGAAAAGTCATGGTTAACAGCTTGGATAGACCTGTAAGTTGGGTCGGATGGAGTCTCAGGGGATCTCCAGGGCAGGGCAAACACTGTTAGCGAGGTTGATGGAGTTTCAGATATGGCACCCACCTGCCAGTTCTTCGCCTCTGTGTGGAAAGGGCTCAGAAAAGGGACAATGGCCTCTGCCTGCCTTTCTGTCCAGGAGAAAGCTGTCCCTTGGCTCCTCCCTTGATGGCAGACACTTCATTTCCCTACTGTATGCCACTCATGCCTTTCAAGCTGCTTCCCTGGTGCTTGAGCTCAGAGGGAGTGAGTCCGATTAAGTCCATGTATGGGTTCTTTAAAGGAAACTGCTTGGGACTACAGAAGTTTCTTCCACTGACTCAGTACCTGCTGGTTTTTGCAGCCAGAGTTATAGGATCTTATCTTCATGGCACTGGAACCCTGGGCTGGGGTCCTGGTGTGGGGCTGGGGCTCCTTGCCCTCAAGATATCCCTCCTGAGTTTTTATCTACCACATGTGGATGTGGGACTGGCCCATTCCACGTCTCTGTCCCTCCTACCAGTCTGAATGGATGTGGTTTCTTTAATTCCATAGTTGTCAGACTTCCATTCAACTCGATTTCTGATGGTCTGAGTGATGGTTGTTCTATAATTTAGGTGTAATTTTGATGTGGTTATGCAAGGAGATGAGCCATGTCTACCTGTGCCACCATCTTGACCAGAAAATCTCTATCATGCTTTCACCTGTTCTCTAGGTCCCTGTTAAGTTCCAGTTCATCAGTATGGGATGTACTCTCAATAGTAGTAGGCTGTGGATTGCATAGCTTTTTTGTGTGTCTGTTTTCAGTTTCTGTTCCTTTGATACCTGAGAAAATTGCAGAGTTGGTGAAACCCAACCAGAGAATTGTCTCCTAAAATTTTGTGTGATTTTTCTTATGAGAGGGTATGTTTAGTAATGACAGGTAGATTATAAGATTATTTGGTTCATCCATTAAGTAAACATTTATGGAGAATCTATTACTGTGTGTCAGTTACTGAGCTAAATGTGTGAATAGAGTTGCTGTTAAGTCCTAAAGGAAACTTCACAGTAACGATGCCTAATTTCACCCCAGGGTAAAATGTGAGGTTTTAGCAATGAGTCAGTAGTTTCTGGAAAGTAGAGGCAAATCATCTAGTGGCATTAGAATTGAATTAGAATCTTCTCTTGATTTTTTTCTGGAGATTATCTCCAGTGTAGTTGCTGAGCTTGCTTTCAGGCTTAAGGATAGGCCTTTCTCTACCCAACATATCTTTTTGTTTTGTTTTGTTTTGTTTAAAATCACCTTAGGTGTCTATTCTTAATTCAGAATCTGCTTATAATTACAGTTTTGACATTTCACATCTGGAATCATTTATATGTAGAAAGCAGAGTACAGTGGATCTAAAGGGGGTCTTTTTAGGTCTTTGTAAAATAAGCACACCCACTGAGTAAAGAGAAAGCAAGAAAAGATTGGTGTCTTCATTGTGAACACCTGGAATTGAAGGTGTCATCATTTGAACTCTTCTTTGTCTCTTTCAGTGCCTATTGTCCTTGCCATAAACAAATGTGACAAAGCTGCAGCTGATCCTGAAAAAGTGAAAAAAGAACTGCTGGCTTATGATGTGGTGTGCGAAGATTATGGAGGCGACGTACAGGCCGTGCATGTCTCTGCACTCACGGTAAAGGCGCAGATGATGATGATACGTTCAGATGGGAATGCACGCAGTGCATTCTACCTACAGAACATTTTGACATGCATAATTTCTGTTGTTGTTTAACAATTCTGTGGCTACTAGGCAAAGCTGGTATCTGGTGCGGCAGAGTAGAAGTTAAGCTCAGAAAGGTCAGTCCCACTCCAGGGTTACTTAGCTGATCTGTGGGTAATCGGGTCTAAAGCTAAGGTCGCTCTTGTTACAGATACTTAGAATGAGGAGAATAAATGATGAATGATGTGGGGATAGGGTATTAGTATCCTAAAGACGGTTTTAAGCAGAAATGAAGTCCAATTGATAATAAAAAGTGCTTGTTTTATAGTGAAAAACTAAAGAGGTCTTAGGGCATTTCAAGAAAGTTTTAAAGAAATAAAAATTTCCCTAATATAAAGATGCAACATTTGGGTTCAGTTTTTAAGTGATTGACTTAGTGTTTCTATGAATTAAATTGTTGTAAGTTTTCTAATGTAAGACAAATTCTATTCTCGTTTAAATGACCAGTTACTGTTTTCTGGTTGAAAAACACCAGGAAGCTTATTGCCTGCTTTGTGACAGCGTTCTCCAGTTCTCTCATCCTATGCAGGTTGCTGCTGAGTGACAATTTCCTTTTTTGTTCATTCTTATGTTCCATTGTTTACTCATAATATAGACTTTTCCCCCCTAAGATCATTCACTGAGGAATGGTCCTGTATTTGGTCACATTCTTTCAGTTAATTTTCATTTTATCTTTACTTTTTCTAAATTTCTTACCTACAAGATGCTTAGAAATTATGTCTTAGTGGGTTGGGTGTTGTCCTACAAACCGAAAGGATGCTGGTTCAATTCCCTGTCAGGGCACATGCCTGGGTTGCGGGCCAGGTCCCTGGTTGGAGGCATGAGAGAGACAACTGATCGATGTTTCTCTTCCTCTCTTTCTCCCTCCCTTCCCCTCTCTCTAAAAATAAATAAATGAAACCTTTAAAGAAAAGAAATTATGCCTCCTTTAATAGTAAAACCATGACTCGTTTTCTCTGAAACTCATAAAATGCCACCTTACTTTTTTATCTTTCTGCTATCCCTCGATTGCTATTGCACTCTGAAAGCCAGATGGCAAGATTAAAATGCTTGAAGACATGGCTACATTTTCTACCCAAATACCATGAAATGAGTAGATAGATGTGAAGCTGCTTAGGCAGATCTGGAGACATGGCAGAATGGAGGGAACTGGGAGAGAGGCCAGGGGAGGAAGATGAGGAGATATAGAGGCCCACAGTGTACAAAGAAGCAACCCCAGCGCTGTTTCAGAGAAGCATTTTGTAAAGTGGGACAAATACTAGGAGTACGTATTGTAGATGGGTAAGCAAAGCATTTTGTTTACGTTGTCTCTATTGTTTTATATTCTGTAACAACTGTGAGCAATCCCTTAGCTGACAGAGAGAATGAAAAAATCCCTTGCCCTTCAGTTCTGGTTCGATCCCCAGTTAATCAGCTGTGTGATCTTGGAGCCCTAGGAAGCATAGTAAGCGCAGATCATGAAAGCTAAAGGAATCATGTCATCTAGTCCTTATTTTACAGTTGAAGAAAGGAGATCCAGGAGGGGAAGTGACGTTTTAGGTTTGCACACTTGGGTAGTTATAATGGAGCAAAATAAAAAGTAGGTATGAAAGCTTGTCACATTGGATAGAACCTCGATGCAAAGTACCGTTGTAAGGAAAGTGAGAGGAAGAAAACAAAATTACACAGACAGATGGAGGAGAGAGAGTGAATGCAGCACCGTTTATGAAGGAGCATTAACAAACACCACTAATGGACATTCTAAAAAAATAGTCACTGTTCCTTGCAAGATCTGTCCCTGGATCAGGTTTTCTTGCTCATCCCTTTCTCCCTCCCTCCCTCCTTTCCTTCCCTCCTTCCTTTCTTCCTTCCAGTTGCATAATTCATGCTTTTAATGCTTAAAGAGAAAAATATATATTAGTGTCAACAATAAAAATAAAGGGAACAAGTAAAAAAAAAAAACTCCTATCATTCCTCAACTAATAATCCATTAAGGTCATTGATAGGAATAGAGAAATGGAAATACTTTTTCAAAGTGGAAAGATTTAGAAATAAAGTCTTCTTTGGGGGGAGAGAGAGTATAATCGTCATTAATTATTTGGCTTTCGGACCCTGGTGTTTACAGATAATATTAATGTATATTATCAAATATTTTTTGTTAAAGGGTGATAATTTGATGGCTTTGGCAGAGGCAACAGTTACTCTCGCAGAAATGTTAGAATTGAAAGCAGACCCCACTGGTCCAGTGGAAGGTACAGTGATAGAATCTTTCACAGACAAAGGAAGAGGGTAAGACTATTAAAATGCTTCCTTTTTAATAATTTTGTTCCATTGGTTTTGTGAATTGATCATACTATAATGTATTATTTTTATTGCATGTTATGGTTAGTCCATAAACAATATTTTCACCGCATTTTTGAAAAGTATTTTATTGCACTAGCACCGAGAACACAAAAATGCAGTTATTAGTAGACTGTAACAACTGCCTGTCTACATGTAGTAGTCAAATTTAGATGACTTGAGCATTTAATTTTGGATTTTTTCCCCACTGACTTAACTGAACTGACAAAGCTGCGTGTCTTAACAGAAATTGGAATGAGATAGTAGTTGTTGCCTTTAGGGTTTCTAAATTCTAACATTTAGGAAGATCTTTTGAATGGTATTGCTGTCTTTAATTTCCCTCTCTATCAGCAAAAGAGGTCTTCTCACTGCTTAACAAATTGAAGAAAAGGGATCAGGATTCTGTCAGAAAACTCAGCTATCTGCATCTTCCCACTACCATAACTTTATAAGAAACGTATGCAATATTACCATCCTTACTTACCATTTTCAAGTGCACAGTTCAGTGGCTTTAAGTATATTCACATTGTTGTGCATCTTGCAAAACTGAAACTCTATATCCATGAAACACTAATTTTCCCTCCCTCTCCCCCAGAAACCTTTTCATTTTCTGTTTCTATGATTTTGACTACTTTAGATACTTCATATGAGTGGAATCATATAGTATTTGTCCTTTTTGACTTGCTTATTTTACTTACCATAAATGACCTTGAGGTTCATCCATGTTATAGCATGTAACGGGGTGTCCTTTTTTAAGGTTGCATAATGTTCCATTGTATTTATATACTGCATTTTCTTTATCTGTTCTTCCATTGATGGACATTTGGGTTGCTTCCACCTTTCAACAATTGTGAATAAATATTTTTATAGTATGAAAAACAGCTTTGAGAAGTGGTAAAATTAATACTATGTGTACATATTATATATATTTAAGTCTCATATAGATATCTTTGCTCTACTTAAGAAAGTACTGTTAATACTAATTATGGCTTTAAGAATAAATACCTTTATTTTCATTTTAGTCCTGTTACTACAGCAATAATTCAAAGAGGAACTTTGAGAAAAGGCTCGATTCTGGTTGCTGGAAAGAGTTGGGCAAAAGTGCGCTTAATGTTTGATGAAAATGGAAAAACAATTAATGAGGCCTGTCCCAGCATGCCAGTGGGAATTATAGGCTGGAGAGACCTCCCTTCTGCAGGGGATGAAATTCTTGAAGTAGAATCTGAGGTATATCAACCTTAATTTCTATATATTAGCTATGATATGATTTTAATTATAATGTTATACCACATCAATATATTAATGCTAACTTATTATTAAGTAGTGTTAGGAATTCTAGATTATAAGGAGCCGTGAGGGGACCAGTTGTGCCTTTTTAGAATTTGGCTATAGAATTTTTTAAAATTTGAGATAGGATTCTTAAATAATTTCAATTATATCCAAAGCCTCCAAATTAAAGTTTTGGGTTTTTTTAAAGATTTTTATTTATTTTTAGACAGAAGGGGAGGGATGGAGAAAGAGAGGATGAGAAACATCAATATGTGGTTGCCTCTCACGCGGCTCCCACTGGGAACCCGGGCTGCAACCCAGGCATGTGCCCTGACCGGGAACCAAACTGGTGACCCTTTGGTTCACAGCCTGCGCTCAATCCACTGAGCTACACCAGCCTGGGCCAAATTAAAGTTTTATAAGTTTCTTGAAACTTACAAAATTAGTGGTTTCATATGAGTTAAACTAATTTCATAACGGAGGAAAAACACAAAGCTTTTAACCCAGCATTTACTGGTTTCTGTGGAGTTAAATAGTGTCTGTTTTTTTGCCCTGTAAAAGTCAAGGGCACGTGAAGTTGTTGAGTGGAGAAAATATGAGCAAGAGGAGGAGAAAAATAAAGAAGATCTAAAAATGATAGAAGAAAAGCGAAAGGAACACCAAGAAGCATATCGGAAAGCCCGTGAGAAGTATGGCACTTTGCATTGGAAAGAGAGATCATTTTTAAAGTACAGAGAAAAAAAAGAACAAACGTTCTTAAAGCCAAAAGAGAAAGTAGAAAGAGATTCAAATATACTTCCTGTAATTATTAAAGGTGACTTTTAAAAGATTTTACTTAACTCATTTTGGGAATATATGTATTTCTTCATTGTCACAATTAATTTGAGCTGTTAAATGTCAGCCAAAAGTATCTCAGTATTTTGGGGAAGGCTTACTTTTATTGAGGTATAATTGACCTATGTGTTAGTTTCAGTTGTATAACATAGTGATTCAATATTTGTATATATTGTGAAATGTTCACTGCAATAAGTCTAGTTAACATCAATCAATGTACATATTTACAATTTTTTTCTTGTAATGAGAACTTTTAAGATTTACTTTCTTAGCAACTTTCAAATGTGCAGTACAGTATTATTAACTGTAGTCACCATGCTGCACAGTTATTTATAACTGGAAGTTTGTACCTTTTGACCTCTTCTACCCAGTTTGAGATTTTTTTAGTAATCATTTTTCTTCCTGATGTTGTTGTAAATGTACATTTGGTTCATTATACTTTATTAAATTAAGTAGATATTTATAATGCTAAACCTAAATAAAAGTGGATTTAGTGGTAAATGTCATTCCTATTAAGGTTTTAAATAGATTATCATCATTTTTGTGTCTGTTAATGCCTAATTCCTAATACCAGTCATTTTAAACTATCGCTGCATTTAGGTGATGTTGATGGTTCCGTTGAGGCCATTTTGAACGTTATGGATACCTATGACGCTTCACATGAGTGTGAACTTGAATTAGTACATTTTGGTGTTGGTGATATTAGTGAAAATGATGTTAAGCTTGCTGAAACATTTGATGGTAAGGATTCCATTTCCTGTTAGCTTTGTTTCCTAGAACACACTGAACCATTTGCTTCTGTCTTTTGTTGCCTGGCTAGCCGCACCTGGCGTTTGCCTTACAGCATTGCACTTCCAGTTGTAGTTGAGTCCCTGTACTGGTTGAGGGCGGGTGGGATGTGCAATATTCTACCCGCAGCTCCAGCCTTGGGGAACTGCAGCCTTGCGGAACTAGTTCATTGTACTGCAGCCTTGGGGAACTGGTTCAAACCCCAGTAGTGTTTCTTGATTTTTTTTGAAGGTACTATTACTGTTCCATCTCCCCACTCTTCCCAGTTCCCCACCCAATCCAAGTTTGGTTCTGTATCTTTCTTGTAGATTTTCGAATGCACCTGACACTGTAATCTGCCTATTCAGCGCTTTGCTTCATCTTTTATGTTTGGCTACCTGTTTTGGTTCATTGATAATTTAACAAATCATCTTACTTAGACAAAAAGTTTTTGATAGCTTTAAATGTTTATAAGGTAAGGGGACTGTTTATTACTCGAAGTTATAATACACAAAAGGGGGACTCATGACTGTCTCTTTAACTAGGTCTGTCACTTAGCAAAGCACCAGCACTACTGAGTGATTAATGAATCATTTAGGAAGGAGCTACTTCATGGCCTGACTTAATTAGAATTAGCTGTAACCTCTACTACTGGAAAGGTATTTTCAGTAATGCTGGTTAACTCAGAGTATTTTTATGGGTACTAATTGTCCTAGCACAGTGATTTTCAACTGGTGTGCTGCAAGAGTTTTTAAAACGTGCACTACCTGACTACTAAGTCAGGGGCCCTGACTTTTTTTCCCTTAGATTGTCAAATAAAAAATGACAACAGCCAACACAACAACAGCCATCCAGTGTGAATGAATCAAAATTATACCTATTACTTTTGTCAGATTGGCAAAAAAAATTTTTTTGGTGTTCCACAGAATTTGAGTTACTGGTTTATACGAGGTATGTGGCATGAGATGAAAAGGTTGAAAATCGCTGGCCTAGCACTGCACTGTGGTAATGTGATAGTGTACTGAATGGTTTCTTACTGGTCGGACTTTCAGGGTGGTGGCTTTTCTCTTGATTAAGCTGTTTGCATTAACTTTGTTTCACTTGTTTAAGTTTAGACTGTTTTGTATTGTTTTGTTTTGTTTTTCCCCTAGGTATTTGCATTAAATACTTTATTTGTTCTTTGGTAAAATGCTCAGCTTCACCCTGACCGGTGTGGCTCAGCTGGTTGGACATCATCCTGCAAGCGAAAGATTGCTGGTTTGATTCCAGGTCAGGGTACATGCCTGGGTTGCGGGTTCAGCCCCCTATGGGACGTGTCTGAAAGGCAACTGATTGATGTTTCTCTCACATTGATGTTTCTCTACCTCTGTTGTTTCCTCCCTCTCCCTCTCTGTAAAAATAAGTAAAATGTTAAAAAAAAAAATACAGTGCTCAGCTTCGTAGAACTTCTTTCATTTGTTTTAAAAGATTTTATTTATTTATTTATTTTTAGAGAGAGGAGAAGGGAGGGAGAAAGAGAGGGAGAGAAACATCAGTTGGATGCCTGTTGTATGTGCTTGACCAGGGATCAAAACCAACAGAAACCCAGGCATGTGCCTTGACTGAGAATCCAACCAGCGACCTCACGCTTTGCAGGATGATGCCCAGGCAACCGAGCCACACTGGTCAGGGCTCATTTCTTAAATAACTCTTGAACTTTACCCATTAAGTAAGTATTTTTGAGCAGCTGAATACCTAAGAGTAAACCACAAAAGTTGTAGACAATAAGATTATAATAATAGAATTGTTATTAAAATAATGTAATACTATTTCAGTCCTAGTAATTTTTTTTCTTATATCTCTGGTATAAAAATCAAAGCTTTGCTTAGCATACTGCCTCACACATTATGGGCACTTAAAATGATGCTCCTTAAGGGAGATTTTTAAAATCATAAAGAAATGTTCCTTGTTAAACAATGTACAATAGAATTTATAAAATCTTTTTATTTATTAGAAAATTTACTAGTTTTCATGAGAAAAATGTTATAGAATTTCTCATCTCCACAACTCACTTTTAATTTATGTGGAAGAAAATAAAACAATTTAGATTTGAGTTTCTGTTTGAAAGACAAACTTCTTTAATACAATATTTGTGCTACTTTATTGACTGTATTTCTGATTGCCAGGTGTCATATATGGCTTCAATGTGAATGCAGGCAATGTTATCCAGCAGTCAGCTGCAAAGAAGGGAGTCAAAATTAAACTTCACAAAATCATTTACCGTCTGGTTGAAGATTTGCAGGAGGAGCTGAGCAGCAGGTTGCCCTGCATTGTGGAGGAGCACACAGTAGGTGAGTGTTCGCCGACTGCCAAACGCTCGTATCTCAGATGCCATAAATGATACTTGAAGCACCCATGGGGAAATGTATTTTACAGTTGAAATGCATTCACTGTTCTAATACATAGCCTGTGTTCTAGAAAAAATGACTACTGCACATAAGAATTTCAGTGTAACTTCATATGTACCATAAACACTTAGGCCCTGAGGATCAGACAAAGCAGTAAGAATTTACCCTTAAGTTTGGACATGAACAACTAATTTAATACAAATTAGACTGGGGTGGGAGGCATAAAGATTATTAATATGTCATGGAAGGAGCCATTGATTTTGTCCTGGTGCTGGCAGAGAAATCTACCATGAGAAGAAAATTTATATTTAAATGTTAAATGATTAAAAAATATTCTTTCTAGCATACCCCTTGACCAGATTATATGCTAAATTTATAACAACTGAATCATGTGTTCCTTTTCCTCCCCATATACAGATTTTTTTTAACTTTTTTTATGATAGTTTTAAATATCCAAAAAAATTACAAGAAAAGTATAAGGAACTCCCTCTCACATATCTTTTACCCAATTCACCAGTTATTTACATTTTGCCCCATTTACTCTATTCCCTGCCCCTCCACAATCTTTTTCTGTATCAATTGAAAGTAAATTTGAGTGGGAGGAAGGGGAAGGGAGAGGATGCAGACAACAAGAGGATGTAATTGAACAACAATAAAGTAATAAAAAATTTTAAAAAAAGAAAGTAAATTTGAGATATTGTGTCCATTTGCCACTAAATACTTGTATTTCCTAAGCACAAGGATGTTCTCTTATAAAATCATAGGAACAAATATTGAACTCAGAAAATTTAACATTAGTACTATTATCTAAACCACGGCCCATATTCAAATTTTGTTCATTGCCCCAATAAAAACTTTATAGGATGCCCGGCTGGTGTAGCTCAGTGGATTGAGCGCGGGCTGGGAACCAGAGGGTCCCGGTTCGATTCCCAGTCGGGGCACATGCCTGGGTTGCGGGCCAGGTCCCCAGTGAGGGCCATGTGAGAGGCAACCATACATTGTTCTTTCTCCCTCCCTTCTCCTCTATCTGAAAATAAATAAATAAAATCTTTAAAAAAAAAACAAAACAAAACTTTATAGGTATATATTTTGCTCTTAGTCCAGGATTATGGATTACATTTAATTTTTCAGTCTTTTATGACCATGCCATTTTTGAAGTGTAGAGTACAGTGACTTTGTAAAATGTTCTTTAATTTGGATTTGGCTGATAGTTCCTCAATGAGATTCAGTATTTGTATTTTTGGTCTATAGTACGAATTTATTTTAGGCTTCTGCGACCCATTTAACATGATCGTACAGAGGTTTGTATGTTCTTGTGCTAAGAGCAATTTGTAAAACAGTGTTTCTAGGAGTAAGCGAGCACCGGTCAGATCACACTAACCCTGGGAAATTGGTACATTATACTCTATGGTACCATGTCATTATTGGAATTTGTTTTAATTTTCAGTTAGTGAAAATGTTAAGCGGAGTCACAGAATTAATACTCTTAAGTGGGCATAAATTGCCAGTGGTGAAATTAAAAATAAATCCAGTGGGGGGTGGAGGGAAGCGGGGCAGTTGTTATAAGGGGACTAAATGGTAATAGAAAAAATTTTTTAAAGTGAAAAAAAAATCCAGTAATAACAGATGAACTAGCCTAGAAAATATATTGAGGGACAGTTGAAAACCAGGTTCTCATGGAGCAGACAGGAATTGTATTAATTACCGTTTGTTTTTTTTATACCCTCCTCCTCTTCCTTCCATCCTCTTCCCCCAGCAATCACCACACTGTGGTCCCTTGTCCATGTTTTTTTCTTTTTTGCTTAATCTTATCATCAGTGATTATCATCTTTTAGTGCATTTTACTCAGCCAGAAAAGTGAGTTTTTGTGTTTTTCTTTCATTCACTTTTTTGGTAAGCACGTTTATTTTTGTGATTTTCTTTTCTGAGAATATCCAAGCATTTTGTTTTTATTTCTAAACTGGTCAGGAATATAGTATGTGGAGTCAAAAGAAAACCAGGACTTCTATGCATTTGTATTTTTCTCACACCTTTAATTCTTGCCTTGCAAAATGTCAGAAATTATGTCTTTTTTAGTATCTTTTGTTTTCGGTACTCAAATGTTCTCTTTTTCCCAAAGGTGAGGCTTCCATACTAGCTACCTTCTCCATAACAGAAGGGAAGAAAAAAATTCCTGTGGCTGGCTGCAGAGTCCAAAAGGGACAGTTAGAAAAACAAAAAAAATTTAAGTTAATCCGTAATGGACGTGTTATTTGGAAGGGTAAGCAACATCAAAACCTGTTTGTATGGTGTATGCAGTCACCTGAACTTGACAGTTCCTTGTAACTGTCTGAAATCTGTTGTTTTTCACTCTTATAAGCCTAGTTCAAGCCACTCCTTGCTGATAACTGGTCTCCAGTTGCAGGGTTCCCTCCCTTACTAGCTCTTGATATTTCCTACAAGATTGTTAATCCCTTAGCCTGATTTTCTAAACTTCCTAGGACTATCTTTCCAGTCTTGTCTTCTCCACTCTATATACTTAATTGCTTCAGTCCTTTGACCTTTTGCCTGCCATGGTTTACCTCATTCAAGGCCTGAGTACATAGTCCCATCCTCTGCAGTTAGCTTCTTTCAAATGGGAGATTTAGTACCTTTCACTACAAATCAAATTTACTTCATTTTTCTTTTGTTTCCCTGGTTATTTAGTCCCATTACTTAATATGACAAGATCATAAAAGTTTTAACAAGTTCAATGTACTTTTCCTTTTAATACCAGACTACATAGCACTTAGTTAAGTGCTTGTTTGTTGAATGTATGAACCTTAAGGTTTTTTTTTTTTAAAGGCTCATTAACCTCACTGAAACACCATAAAGATAATGTTTCAGTCATCAAAACTGGAATGGATTGTGGTCTCAGTTTGGATGAAGAAAAGATAGAATTTGAAGTGGGAGATGAAATTGTTTGTTACGAAGAAAAGGAAGTTCTAGCCAAGACCTCTTGGGACCCAGGATTTTAAAATTGTATTAATATAAAAGATTAAATAATCTTGCTTTATCATCAAGCAACTAGTTTGCTTTATATAAGGTAAGAATTTACCACTTATTGGTGAGCAAATGCCCAAGTAATTCTGGAAAACATTAGCATGCATAACTGTCAAAGTAGGAAAACAAAAATATATTTAAGGATGCCTCCAACCAGAAATCCTGGTAATACAGTAAAAGGGAATTGTTCATTGGCCTACCATGGAATTTAAGAATCAGTTAATGAACTTGAAGTGACTGTTATACTTAAGAGTGGTACCAAGAGAAGCAATCCTCTCTGAATTGAGCTCCCTGGGCAAAATAAGGTACCAACTACTGCTTGAAACCATATTTTTCAGTATCAACAGGACTATGGAGCAAATATCAGCGATTGAATCCCTTCTGGAATTCATGCTCAACACTGAACAGTAGAGTGTATTCCCTCGTACTGCACACCGCAAACATCCCAGCCAAGCCACTCAGGAACTTAGGATGAATTTTTAAATTGGCAATGCACAGCTCAGTCTTTAAATTGTGTGTAAAATTTGTCATAGCCTCTTTTTAGGCTATGCTTTAACACCAATTCACACAAATCAGTGCTTCTCAATTTGGGGGTAGGGGTTAGTCCTCCCTCACCCAGGGGGTCATTTGGCAATGTGTGCAACACACTTTTGATTGTGGTAGCGGGGGTGGTGCTACTGCCATCACACACGTGGATAGAGACCTATGATGCACAGAGCAGCTCCTTACCTGATCCAAAATGTCAGTAGTGCTGAGGTCAAAAAACCAACAAACGCAAACTGCTTTATTATCTAGAAAGCTGACAGTAAATATAATGGAATTCTTCTGCCAACGTATATTATCATAGAAATGGTGTGGTCTGTCAATGTGACATTTAAAAAAGTCACTGGAATAAAATTCAACAATTAAATGTTACTTCATGTCTTTTATTAACCCATATACAATTACTTGTCTTCTGGTTTGTTGAAGCAATAGGTCAGACAACATTTGCCACAATAATGTCTGTCAAAGTGGCTGGCCATAAAAACTCCAGCACCACATTCATCTGAAGGGCACTCCCGACGAAGGCGACTTATTTTGCCATTCTCATCCACCTAAAAGAGTACAAATCTGCTGTTAAGATAATTTTACAAAATATTTTGAAGTCTAATTTAAGTGACTCAAAATATTTAGCCTTTTAAACACACAATGGTAGTTTTTAGTACCTATAAATGAAGCACCCCAAATCCTGACCAGTAATCACTACAACACATACAGGTATGTTCAGAGCTCATTAAAGTCCAACCTTAAAGTGGAAGTGGTTCAGAGCTAAGACCTGAACCCAGATCTGACTTCAAAATCAAAAGCCTAGTTTGCAACAAGCAGCTAAAGGTACACCCCATTATCAAAAGCTTGTTCAACTATTAATCAGGAAAAAATCTTTCGTATTAAAGAGTTTGGAACCAGAGATGCCAACAAAATTTATTAATCTAGCCCTGACCGTGTGGCTTGGTTAGGCCTCGTGCCAGAAAGCAAAAGGTCACCGGTCCATTTCCCAGTCAGAGCACATGCCTGGATTGCAGGTTCGTCCCCACAATCAGGGCACATATGAGAAACAACCAAACTCTTTATCTCCCTCTTCCCCTCCCTTCCGTCTCTCTAAAAACCTTAAAAAAAAAAAAAATTATTAACCTAATAAGCAAAAATTATTTTTAATACATTGGCTCAATTTCAACTGAGTTTTCTTTTTTAAAAGATTTCTTTTTAGAGAGAGAAGAGAAACATCAATTGATTACCTCTCAAATGCCCCTAACATCTGGCCCGCAACGATGGCACGTGTCCTGACTGGGAGTCCAACCAGTGACCTTTCCATTTGCCAGAGGACACCCAACCCACTGAGCCACACCAGTTAAGCCTCAACTGGGTTTCTTTGATTCACATATTTGTATTTCTTCTTTTGCAAACTGTGTATATTCACTGTTCATTTTCCAATGGAGATATTAATCTTTATTTTCACTGGAACTTCATTGTGTATGTTGCAAAATACTTCCTGTTTGTCATTTGCTTTTTCATGTCATTAAAGTTACTGATTAAAAAACATAGCATAACTTTTTAAAAATCTGATGTACTACTATTTTTCCTTTATAGTTTTTCCCAATTCAGTTTTTCTTTTCCGAACTCAAGGTTTTTACAAGAATCACATGTGTTCTTCTGGTTTAGTATAGCTTAATTTTTCTACATTTAACTCTTTGATCCTAAGGCTCTATCATCATTTTCCTCCAGCTATTCCTAGATTATTTATTTTTCCAGAATTAAAATGCTGCTTTTCAAATACAAAATAGTCTGTATGCTTGAGAAATAAAGAAAGAAATAGGCTCACTTTGTAGTATTTCAGGACAGCCAGCTTAACCTTCTTTCTCTTATGCTTATTCTTCTTGGGAGTGGTATAAGACTTCTTCTTCCTTTTCTTAGCACCACCGCGAAGTCTCAACACAAGATGAAGAGTAGACTCCTGTTAATGAAAACAGAGCATGAAACAGGCTTTAAAAACAATCACATTAACATTCGTGCTCCATTAACAACAGAAAACTAGCACCACACATCTGATTAGATACAATAGGAAGTACACAATCCACAAATGAAGTCTTGCGGGGGGGTGGGGGGTGGGGGGGGAGAAAAGCCCGATGAACTAGTTTCTAGGGAGATCAAATAACACATTAAATTACACCATGGGATGCAATCTGCAAAATCCAGGATGTGAGAACTATAGCAGTGCTTCTCAAATGTTAAGGTGAGCATTATCTGGGAAATCTGGCCACTCTAATGCTAATCTTCCAACTTATGTGTACTTGTCAAAAATTGTAGCATCAATTTATACTTAAAGAGCTGATCTTTCCAACTAACAGACCTTTTGAATATTGTAGTCAGACAAAGTACGCCCATCTTCCAGTTGCTTGCCAGCAAAGATCAGTCTTTGCTGATCAGGAGGAATTCCTAATGAAAAAAAAGGACAAATTAAGGCACAACAGAACAAGCCTCTGCTGAAGGTGTATAAATAATCCTGAATCAAATGGCACTAATAGCTGTTAAGACTTCTTACTGCAAGCTAAGCATGGTTTTAAATGTTTACATATTTTACATTATATAACAATAATACTTAATATGTTAATATAATCATTTTGCAAAGGAGAAAACGGGTCTAGAGAAATAGGTCATCCAAGTTCACAATGTGAAATGCACTGCAGCTTGGCCCCACGCTCATAAACGTTTGTGTACCTCGTTACTCCAAAAGCATTTCACCAAGTCAATCTGACCTCTCCCCACCCCGCCCAGAGCAGGTGTGTCCAGCACCTGCAGGGAGGCTGGGGCTTCTGGAGATTAGTACTTCAGAACTTGAAAATATTACTTGCCTTCCTTATCCTGGATCTTGGCTTTTACATTTTCTATTGTGTCCGAGGGTTCAACCTAAGAGTTTTAAAATGCAAACGTATTAGTGACACAGTAAGAAACTAAAATACGCGCTCATTTCACTTTGACTGTCACCGCAGAACCGAGGCTCGCGGGGGGCCGCAGCTTCCCCAGCCGAGCCAACCCCTCACCTGGTGGACAGGCCACCTCCCAGGGCTGCCGGCGAGCACGCTCCCTCAGCCCCGACCCGGGGCCGGCGGCGGCGGCCCAACCACACGTGCTCGCGCCCACCGGCCCCGCGCCTGCCGCCTCATCGCGGGACCCCTGCTTTGCTCGCCGCTAGCGAGGCAGTAAGCTCAAACCTCAGGCATGCAAAACCAACCCCGGGCCCCTGCGCAGCCAACACCCCTCCTTTCAGGGTCAGGTTTCGGGACCCAGGCCGAGAAACACGTTCTAGGCAGAACGCAGCGCGGGCGCCGGAACCCACCTCGCGGCCTTACTCAGGCCCCGGCTCCCTCACACCACCTGGCCCGTACCTCGAGAGTGATGGTCTTCCCCGTAAGGGTTTTCACGAAAATCTGCATCTTGGCGGCGACTCCACCTGAGGTGGAGGAAAAGGAAGAGACGAGTTAGAGACCGGGACACCAGAGAGGGAGATGGGTAGGTAGCCGGCCAGGGAGCGCCCGAGAAGCACACACTCACCGCAGATGGCGGATCGGAAAGGGAGAGCGCCGCGCAGGCCCACTGGGTTTCCCGGCGCCGCCGTCGGAGGCCCCGCCTCCTAGGCGACCACACCAGATGCCTGACGATTGTCACAGCGGCTGTCTAACCGCGTGCCAAACTAGCTCGTGAACCTCACTTCTCTCTCTCTATTTTGGACTTATTTCTCCCTTTTATCTCCAGAATTCTCTCGGGATAAAAAAAATTTTTAAACTTAAAAATGTCTTTAAAAGGCTTTTCTCATACAGTGAACGTGGCTAAGAGGGGTCTTCAAAAGAGGGTGGTACTAAGGGAGCCTCATTGAGGAAAAGGAGGAAACGGAAGTGTCTCCTGGGAATTGTAGTTTTTCACTGCTTTCTTCGGTTTGGAACTACTTGTCCCAAGATGCAGTTCCACACACCGGGTTCCCTAGTTACAATCACCAAGCACTGGCGTCGGGGTTTGGAGGAAGGGATTAGGGTGAGGAGGGAGGAAGGGTGAAGTGGAGTAACGCTTTCAGGGAAGGTGGAAACGGATCGGAAAGGACTAGGTGGAAAGGGTAAGAGGCTGGGGAAGCGTAGTGGAACGAAAGTATCGTTCTCTTACTTACAGAGGTGGTTAAGAGCCGAGAATCAGCCCGCTACCACCCGCTGCTCGCTGGGCCTGCAAGGGAAGGGAGCTCCTGTGCCCAACTTCAGGCAAACTGAAAAATAGGTGATATCTTCTAAAACCGCGGGTTCATCCTTTTTTTGCTCCTTAGTCCCTTCTAGCCCCTCCTTCAACCCCTCACGTCTATGCTAGTGTAAGGTTTCTGGGCCTGGTTTGCCGTGAAACGGTTTAATATGTTGGAAATCTTGGGGCCGGTTTTCAAATTTTGAAATGAAGCCATACTGGAAAGAAATCAGTGGAAAGGTTATTTAGTTGTAGAATTTCCAAATTTGTACGTTGTGAGTGGTGGTGAAGGTCCTAAGAAGAAGACCAAATTTGGAGTATGTATAGGATGCGCTCCTGGCAAGGCGGGGCAAATAATAACAAGGAAGTTGCGTCGTTACCTTGGCCCTTGTCCACTGCACACACCACGGAATCCTTTCTAATGTACCCTCCTAATGCCACCTCCTTTTATCTCTATGTCTTCCGCTCTCATCCCTATCCCCAAATCCAGGGCCTCCTTAATTTTCTCCTGGAAGTTTTCAGTATCTAACTTCTAACCTGTCTCTAGTCTTTCTCCTTTTCTAACCCACCTTCACTTTTGTCTCCAAAAGATTCTAGAAAGTAAAATGATTATGTCAGTATTCTACTTCACCTTCAGGATAAAATCCAAATTCTTTAGTGTGATACTCAGCCTCTGCCTCCTTTACATCCTAATCTGTCAAACCTATGACTTGCTTTACACTATTGAGCTAATTGAAGTTCCTGACTTAACTTATGCTTGCTCATGCTTTGGCACATCCGAAGAATCCATATCTTATTCCTGTAACATTCTTTGTCTCATACTCTTCCAACTAGTCTCCACCTTTACAGCAAAACTCCTTGAAAGAGTTGTGCATACTCATTGTCTCCGGTTCCGCCCCTTTCATGGACTGAACCCACTCCTGTCAGCCTTTTGTCCCCACCATTCTAGTGGAGTAGCTCTTGTGGTCACTAATCACATCCATGTTGCGAAATTCGACGGTCATTTAATCTTACGTGTTCTGTCAGCAACAATTGACACAGTTGATCACTCCCTCCTTTGAAACACTTTCTGCACTGGCTTCCAGGATACTAGCTCCCTGGATACTCTTTTGTAAGCTCTTTTGCTGCTTCCTCTTGAACTACCAGACCTCTAAACTTTGGAGTTATCTCCCGAAGGCCCAGTCCTTAGACCCCCTCACTCCTAGCTCCCTGGATACTCTTTTGTAAGCTCTTTTGCTGCTTCCTCTTGAACTACCAGACCTCTAAACTTTGGAGTTATCTCCCGAAGGCCCAGTCTTTAGACCTCTGCTTTGTTTACATTTCCCAGGTCATTTTCATTCTATCTCACAACTTTTAAATACCATTTGTATGCAGACCTGCTGCGGACCTGCCACAGCTGGGTCAGGGTTCCCCCTGAGAGGTGGGTAAGGAGTTCGCGACTCAAAGGACAGTGAGGCTCTGTTCCATTTATTGCAAGTACAAGCAGGTTTTTATACTTTCATTTGTGGTAGTGATTAACATTTGTGATTAGGTGAAGCAGAAAAAAATCAGTACAAGTGTAACTAGGAAAAGTACCAAAGTTTCCATAGATTCAGTTATGTATTAAACAAAGATCGTTTTGACCAAGAGAGCTATAAATCAGACAATTGGAAATAGCTGTATGTACAAAGGATACACTAGATTGGGTAGAGATTATAGGAAATTTTTTATAAGACCTCTGTGATGTCTAACTTAGCTATCCATCTTTTCTGTCTAAAATGTTTCTCTATGTACTATGAACTCTGACTCCCTGGTAACCGTTTCTACGTGCTTAATTTGTAACAGCTAACTAGCTTTTCTTATTTCTTTGCCTGTCTACTTCTAATTGATATATATTTCTATTCAAGGTAAAGGAGGGGCTACTACTCTAACAACTTTCAGACATTCAGGGGCTAATTCATTAGAGGGGATTTTGTTCTTTTATCAAGAAATTATTTTATACAACTTTATTGGAATTATGTGATTCAATGAACTTGAAATATAAATGTCTAACAATCCTACCACCTTTTGATCACCGAAATAAACATATAGACAGGCAATAGTTCAGCCTGTTGGAACTGATTCATGAGTTCTCTTATGGGAACAGTCGGGTATAATTTCTTATTCAGGTTCATAAACACATTGTTTAAACAATTTTTGGCATGATTCAGTGGTCCAGGGAGAACTAGTTGTTCCTTCAGAGTTTCTCTCAAAATCAACCATAGACTCACTTCAAGTCTCTTTCTTCCCATGGCCTGCTCCCATGGGAACCAGGGCACAAAGTAAGACCATGAACTACAGTAGCAAGCAGGTTAAGCAGATTGCTAAGAGCAATCCCAGGAAAATTACTGCCCCCCCCCCTTATTATGCCACATTCTCTTCCAGAAGATGGATTCCTTGAATTCCCTCTTCCCAAGTCCGGACCTTGTCAGACAACATGGTTAGAAGAGGATGTGGCACAGACCACCCCGCTGAACTCCAGCTACACATACCCTGCTGTCCACTCAACATCCCTAATAGGCAAGCCCCAGACTCCTAATCTCATGAAACTGCTCTTCCCATTTCCGTAAATGGCACTTCCCATCTTTCTTAGAATCTGTAAGGCCAAAAACTTTATGGCCATCTTTTGCTGCTTTTTCATACCTACATCTAATCCCTCAGCAAATCTTCTTGGCTTTGTTTTAAGTATACATGCAGAACACTTCTCACCATCTCCACTGCTACCATCCTGATTCAAACCACTATTGTCTCTCTCCTGGATTATGGCAGTGGCCTCCTAGCAGTCCTCGGGCTTTGGCCCTTGGCTTCACAAAGCAGCCAGAGCAGTTCTTTGAAACTGTGAGTCAGCTGCCCTGGCCAGGTAGATCAGGTTAGAGGGTCACCCCAATACACCAAGGTTTGTGGGTCCATTCCCCAGTCACGGCACATACAAGAAGTAATCAATGAATACATAAATAAGTGGAAACACAAATCGATGTTTCTCTCTCTCCATCCCCCCACCCCTTTTCCCTTCCTCCTTCCCTCCCTCCCTTCCTCTCTTTTTAAAATCAGTACATAAAAAGAAAGAAAGAAAGAAAATGCAAGTCAGGCATCACTCTTCTGCTCACAGCCCTCTGATGGCTTCCTATCTCAGAGTTAAGCCTGAATTCCTTTAAGTGAGGCTGTCCCTCCAGCACTGGAGTGCCTGGAGTCTACAATCGTCTGTCAAGTCTGTCCAGAGAAAGGGCATCTTTTTCTGATGCGCACAAAGGTGCTCCTGTGCCGGTAGTGGTCCTGCCTCCAAGGCCCTGTATCCCACATGATCTGGCCACTCCCTATTCTGACCTCATCTCTTCTCTCCTTTTCTCATTCTCTTCTAGCCCCACTGGCCTTCTTGCTCTTCCTCACACGTGCTGTGCTGCCTTGAGGCCTTTGGACTTGCTGCTCTCTGCCTCAACCACTCTACTCCCAGGAGGCTACATGACCCACTTTTATCAGATTTCTGAAATGTCACCTTGTCAGTGAGGGTTTTCTCTTTCCTAATTTAGAGCCTTATATAAAATAGCACCCTCCCACCTTCCTTACTCTCTTGCGCTCCTTCCCATTTCATTTCTTCCCACACAACTTACCCCCATCTGTCATACTATATTTTTACTGTGTGTTGTCTGTCCCTCTACTTGAACATGACTTCTGGGAGGCTAAGGGCTTTGTTTTTTCAGTGTTGTGTCTCTAGTGTTTAGGATACTGGCAGACACACAGAAGGTGCCCCTAAATATTTATTGAATAAATAAATGTAGCACAACAAGCATAGCCCTAGACGTGGTTCCTTTGATGATGTCCCATGTTTTCCTGCTCTGTCCCACAGACAAGTGAGATGCCCCTCTGGGCTTTTGTAGCCCATTGTGCCCACCTCTGTCACACTGCCTTCTCTGCTCTGTAGCAGGGGCTCTTTGTGATTTGTCTGGGAACCTTTTTGATTTGTTTTCTCTCTATCCATAAGTGTCCAATATGAATGAATGAGCGAAATGTAATCTGAGTTGTTTTATGTAACTCAGTGGCATTTTGTAGACACCGAAAAACAGTCACTTCAGCTGTGTTCTGACGTCATGTCTTCTGAGAGATAACTGCTCAGTGATTATTGATTATTGAGGAAATATTTGGTACTTACTCTGCTAGAAACTGTTATGTACTGGAATGCATATGGGTGGGGAAGAATAATTGGGAATGAGAATATTTTGGTTCCTGATCTTGTTAAACTTACAGTCTATTGGGAAAGACTATTTAACAACCTGCAGAAGTTGTTAAACTTTCAATATTAAGTGAAAAAATTTAGGATACAAAACTGAAAAAAAAAAAGTGATCCTAATTTTTACAATTATAAAAATTGGGCCTACCTGGTGTGGTTCAGTGGAGTGACTGCGAGCCTGTGAATCAAAGGGTCGCTGGTTCAATTCCCAGTCAGGGCACATGCCTGGGTTGCAGGCAGGGTCCCCAGTTGGGGGCGCACAAGAGGCAACCACACATTGATGTTTCTCTCCCTCTCTTTCTCCCTCACTTCCACTCTCTAAAATAAATTTTAAAAATTGGAAGAAGATAAACCAACACATTAAATAGTTGTTATGTTTAGGTGGTGGGGTTCTGAATGATGTCTGGATTTTCATTAATTTTTTTTGGTTTATATTTTCTGAAATTTATGCCGTGATTATATACTTCTGTAATGGGGAGAGGAGGGAGGAGTGAAAATGTTTTGCCTTGCCAGACATTTTTAAGCAAGCGTGGGCTGTGTCTGATGTTAATGGGACACGATCTCAGGAACAGCTGCTCTACCCGCTCTAGCTGGTTAGTGATTCCTTCCTGAGAGAGCAGTAGGATGGAGCTGCTTGGAAACTGTACTCAGAAAGGTACCTTTGGTGATCTTTGATGTCATTGATGGATGGAATCTAGAAAAAGTTCTGACTAACAATTACTTTTCAGTTAATATACTCATATTAAAGATAAGCATCATAATCGAGTTTATTTTCAAAGTGAATGCACGAATTATTTACAGCTGTTGTGCACTGGATGACTGTGACTTGGCCCGGGAGGCCTGTGGATAAAGAAGTGTTTGACCTTGCTTGTGCCATCAGGAGGTTTCCAAACTTGTGTTCCCACGTGAAACAAATAAACAAAGCGCTAAACCTTCTGTTAGAATGTGTTGAGTATTGAGAAACCATCACTCACAGGATATATGTATGCATGGTTAGTAATAGTTCTTTATTGGTATTTCTATCCCAGAGGGATCGCACGTGACAGTACAATAGATTAGACCTTTTTTTTTTTTTAAAGATTTTATTTATTTATTTTCAGAGAGAGGAGAAGGGAGGGAGAAAGAGCAATGTATGGTTGCCTCTCACATGGCCCTCATCAGGGACCTGGCCCGCAACCCAGGCATGTGCCCCGACTGGGAATCGAACCGGGACCCTCTGGTTCCCAGCCCGCGCTCAATCCACTGAGCTACACCAGCCGGGCTAATAGATTAGACCTTTTAATTCATAGGGTGAAATTTGATCTGAGTTCTGTAGGATATTTTTTATACTTGTTTTAGATGACTATTTGACTTAATTTATTTTAAGCTTTAGATTAATTGATGGCCCTTTTTTTTTTTTGCAGGCTTATCAAAGTTTTGGCTTTGTTGCAAAAGCAAGTCAAGACTTAACTTTTCTTTGGTGAATAAGTATGCAGATTATGACATGTCGGTTCAAGAAATAAGTAAACATGCAGTTCTCCCTCCTATCATTAGGAGAAGTGACAAGGAATTTTTGGAAAGTATGCAAAGATACATAATTACAGAAACTGAAAGAGTGGGCTGTAATGAGGAAGGACCTGCTGATGAATACTACATCATATACCGGAATGTTTTTGATAAGGTACCATAATACTCTTAAGACAATAGAACTTTCATGGGGAAGAAAATGGTCTTTCTGGACAACTAATATTGCTGTCTTAGCAACACCAGTGCTTGTTTGACTCCATCTGTCAATTTTGAGATGTTTTTCATCTTGTTTGAAAGGGGTGAATGGGAAAGATGCAATGCCGCATCTACAGTTAATGAGTAATTCAACTATTTTAGCTAAAGTGCAGGCTATCATTTTTTTCTATCAGTTTTTGAGCAACACTTAGCCGTGCCCTCTAACAACGTTTTGACTTTCCATCTGAAAGTATTATCTGATACATGAGGGATTGCCTTGGTGGTTTAGTCATTAAGGAATATATCAGATGACTGTTTAAAGGTAGTATTTTGAATAGGTTTTGTAAATATCAAGAATCATGCTGAGACGCTACATTGTGAAGTGGACAAAGAAAGATCATCATAACTGTGACTTGCTTGTCTTTGCTCGAATGTCGACACTTGTCCGAGTCACATGAAGAGCTATCTGCTCTAAGTTAGTATAGTTATAGTAAAGTCATATTGGAGGTAGTTTGGGTAAATTTTTTGACTATGCAATTCACTTGGACTTTATTAATGCAGGTTCACTTGGCTTTTGTTAATGCAGATTTAACTCAAATCTATGCTAACCTAATAACAATACTAATCACTCAGAAATAGTCAGCAATAACATCACATAAGAGAACTGGGGGACAACGAACTTGAGTCCTGGAGTCTCAGTCTGCGGGTCCAGGAGACAGCACGGTGGGCAGGGGAGCCATCAGCACCTTCCAAGGAGGAATCTCCAGGGCCAGGTGGGCAGCAGGGCTGCGAACTCCAGAGGCCAATGCCAAGGGGGATCAGCGTGGCATGGAGCAGCGCTCTGGTGTGTGGAGCTCGGCTGTCTCATTTTGGTAAATTGAATTCTTAGAGAAAAGATATGGGATTAAATAAAAGACAATATCTACACCTATAGCCCTTTTCTCCCAACCCCCAGTGTTTTCATTTGGTCTGTTTGTATATCGTACAATTATAAATTGTACATTTGTACTGTGTGAAGAACCCTATTCTTCATGGCTAGGAGGAGATCTGAAATATAAAACTTTTCTACTAGCTTCTCAATAAGATTCCCTGCCTTTCCATTTTCACGTTGTTCTAGCACATGGCATTGTTAACAAGCTATTAATGATGGCCTTCTGTAATCTTCCTTCACTTTTGGAAGGATCCAGATGGGCAGAAGATGAAAGTATCAACTTGTATCTCTAAGTACTTGGTATCAGAGAATAAATAACAAATTTTATTTAAAATCAAAGATGGAGCATTTGACCTGGAGAACCATTCCTCAGTCAAAGCAAGGAGGACCTGAGGCTCATAACCAGAGTTGAGGGTAGGCTGGAGAGAGAGTCAAGGCCTTAGTAAACAAAGAAGAGTGAGTTTCTGTAGAAATGGCGAGTTATTGAGGCAGCTGGACTCCGGAGAGTGCCTGGTCTTTTGTGCTTGTGGTAGCATGTCGTACAAGCAGTCTAGGTCCATATCCAGAAGCCGAGGTGGGATAGATGCCCTTCCTCTTCTCCCACAGACCCCATGCCTGGTAAGTGTAGCTCTGATTTTGGGGGTTTAATGGAGGCCACAGTTTGGCATTCTCAAACTTGAATGCCAGTAGAGGTGAGGAAGGTCATTTAAAAGAGTTAGTGGGATTGCTATAAGAGAATAAGGAATCATGGAGGACAGTGGTAAATGAAGAACCAATTAAGTCTAATGTTCCAGCTGATCATTGCCATTGAGGAATGGTGGTTCCGTGTTGGTAGATTTTTCATAGTTTTCATAGAGAAGCTAGAAATGCGGTTTCCAGGTAAAATTTCCTAAATTTTAAAATATTTTGTGGATCATGCAAAACTGTTCTATCGGTGGCATGCCTCTCTGTTTCCTTTATTTCAATGCAAAACTGTGAATTCTCAAAGGTTCCCATGAGTGTCTTCTGAAATCTGTTTCTCCTAGCAGACAGATATAGGAGCTGATCGATGTGTCGGAATGAGTCTATTTTCTATCCACTAATGTATCTGAGTTGTCTTGGGTTGTTAGCACATCCCAGAGGTGTGTGGAGTGGAGGATGACCAGGAACAGCTGAATTTGAAAGACCACAGAATAATGGCTTCCATTTTATGGTGGGTTCCTGGGTGGCAGGCCTCCTGATTTGGTCTGATAGGTAGTATGGTCATGTAAGAAAGACAACCAGTGTTGCCCCTCAGACATCCTCTCCTGGTACTTGCCATTGATCTGTAATCCCCTCATTTCATTTCTTTAGAGACCAGACGTCTTGCTGGGTCATTTTCCCCCCAGATATTGTCTAACTAAGAGAAAATTAATGGGGGATACCGGAGACTAGAGCTGTAGCGGGGGTAGAAAGCATAATCGTGGCTTTCAGAGAAAATTATGGATTGGTCACATCTCTTCTCCTTACACTCCATTCCCTTCAGAAATCCCCATGAGCTCAATTTGGAGACCATAGATTATTTGTAACATTTTAAAACATATTTTAAGTGTTTCTTATTTATTTTTGCATGGGTAATGCATACAAAAGGAAGGAAGGAAGGGAGGGAGGGAGGGAGGGAAAAGAAAAGAAAAACATACAATGGAAAGTCTGATTGTTCTCATATCAGACCTTCTTTCCCTTCCCCTCTCTGCAGGCACCCACTGTTTCTGTTTCCCTCCATTATTCTTCCAAACATAGTCTGTACTGAAACACCACGGGAAACCATGAGTGTGTAGTGAGGAAGGGTTTCCTCCATTACTTGGTATGTTGGATGTAGCCATGCCATTTGAAAACTGAGAGTACTGATCAGCCAGTAGGAGCTAATAGGTTAGAAAAACAGGGCGGTGAAGGGAGTCTAGGATTTCAAAACCTGAATGAAGTCAGAGACTGGATTTGCAGGTGTTGTGTGATGATATGTAAGTATTTATAAAAGATCCAGAATTGGGATGATTAGACCTAGTATTGGTTTTCAGTGACATCATATAATGTATCACACCAAGTAGAGAAAAATGTGATCTTTTTCTCTCTATTTAAGCTCACAGTACTGTAATGATCCACAAGGAGCACAATTCAGGAAATGCTGTCCTTAATACACAGTCATATTTGTGTAAAGTCTAAATTGGTAAAATGTTAGACTTCTAATTGCTCATCTTATTTTATTTAAAAAGTTATCTAGCCTTTACTGGTGTGGCTCAGTAGACTGAGTGCTGGCCTGTGAACCAAAGGGTCGCTGGTTCGATTCCCAGTCAGGGCACATGCCTGGGTTGCGGGCCAGGTCCTCAGTTGGGGGCATATGATAGACGACTACACATTGGTGTTTCTCTGCCTCTCTTTCTCCCTCCCTTCCTCTCTCTATAAAAATAAATAAAATCGTTAAAAAATAGAGATACAAAGCAACCTATAATGCTGTTTACAGGCTTTTGATCCATAGTGTTCTAGAAAAAAATTCAGTAGCATAGGCAGAAAAATCATATTTCAGGTAATAGAATATGTCACCGCATACAAATCCATTCTTACTTCAATCAAAAAAGAATATGATACCTTTATTGAGAGAATAAAGAAAGATCAAAGAACTGCATTTAATCTTCATGGAAAACTTAAAGTTTTGGCAGCAGAGCCCACAACATTGGTATATCACAGGAGAAGGACAATCCAACTTGAAGCAAAGTGAGTATATTAGTAAATAGCCCAAAAAGTGATCATTGTTAACTTGGTTATATTAACTAGCTGGTGTAACGATAACCAGTGGTTCTCAGTCTTCTTGAATTATAATTTTATTTTAAAGCCATGTTTTCATGTTACCTTTCCTACCAGCTTGAAATGACTATATTTTTTACTTAAAATTCTGTTTGAGAATTTTATCTCTTAGGATAATTGGAGGCACGTTGTAGTATCACAAACTGAGAGCTGTAAGTAGTTGCTCCAGGTGATTTCTTGTGTGGGAGATTTGATAGTACAAATTCATGATTACCCTCCAAATGAGATCACTTAATTCTGTGATGCACAAAGGTAAGTAACCCACTAGGAGAGGATGCAATGCTCACTCTTGTTGAAGTCTCATTTACCGTGTTCCTTCCGTTTGGTAAATGATGGGTACATTATTTTTATAGATAATTTCAAATCAATTTGGAAAATTATGCAAAATTTGACCTGGTAATATGGCTGGCTAGATGTTGGATCTTCCTATTGGGGAAAAATGCTACATAAAATATATATTTTTTAAATCTTTCCAAAAGCAACAGGAAGCTGACAAGACAGTAAGAGATTTTCAGGCAGAATTGTAACAGAAGACGAAAGAGGAGCACTAAAGCTTCTGCAGTCCTGAGAGCATTTATCAAAACTAGTGATCATAAGCTTCAGTTTTTAGCGTGGCACAGGGGGACAAAAGACAGAGCCCAGGATCTTCCCAAGGGATGTAGCCCGCTGGGAAATCCTCCCCATGTAAAGCTGGGATGATCAAGGGTTACACCCTTCCAGAGGGAACCAAGGCAAGTGCCCCAGCCTTGGGGGACTGCGGGAAAATAATCTTCTGCTCAGCAGACTGCTAATGGGAACAGGACTTATTTGGGGGGTGATGAAATGTTTTGGAACTAGGAATGGTAGTGGTTGTACAACTTTGGATATACTAAAATTCACTGAATTGTATACTTACATGGGTTAATTTTAAGGTACACGAACTATATCTGAATAAAGCTATTATAAAAAAAGACATGGAGGATAGAGTGGAAAAGTCATTATGTGTAATCACACGCTAAGAGAAGATAATACGGGCCAGGGACAATATTTGAAGAGATAAAGGCTGAGAATTTTCTAGAACTGGTAAAAGATAGCAATTTACAGTTATAGGAGGTCCAAAGAATACCAAGTAAATAAGAAATACTCAATTAGAGTTATTGTAGTGAAATTGGCAAAGATAAAGAGATCACAAAAGTAGCTACAGAAAGGGGAAACAATTAAATGCTTTTTCTTTGGAAATTTAACATTTATTTTTTTAATTTTTTTTTACATTTTTTTTATTGTTGTACAAGTACAGTCATCTCCATTTTCCCTCCAACACTCCCGCCCCCGCTCCCCGCCCCAGCCATCCCCGTGTCCCCTCAGTCTCACCGACAGCCCTTCCTCAAATACAAAGTGACGACTGAGGTCCATTTATGCAGGGTGCGCAAATATATTATAACTGTTATTAAGGGTCAGTTAAGTTCATTTTTTTAGTTCATTGCTACCATCTGGACCCATGTTCTAATGTAGAGTAAAAAGGCTTGGAACACTGGAGCAGGATTGATGGTCAATGAATTTAGACTAGTGGATGTGCAGTCTGAGTTTGTACAAGTGAACCAGAGATAATGGAAATCAAAAATAAGATTTTGGTTAAAAAAGGACAAGAAATGCATTACCTTGCCTTTTCAATAGTTTGCATTGATAGTTTATCCCCCCCGCCTCCATTTGCCATTTGACATGATCTCATGAATAATAATAAATTAGTATGTTATTAATTACTGTTTTAATTGGAAAAATATGTTGGCTTTGCAACTTTTTAGACTGAAAAAGGAGTTTTTCATGGGTTTTGATGATGTTTTAAATGTTAAATTATATGTCCCCTAGAGCAAGGGACATAAAGGGAAGAATAAACAAATGGGATCTCATCAAAATAAAAAGCTTCTGCACAGCTAAAGAAAATAGCATTAAAATGAAAAGAGAACCAACCCACAAGGGAAAACATATTTGCCAGTGATACCTTGGACAAGGGTTTCATTATCCTAAGTGCAATAAGCCAGGCTGTGAAAGACAAATACCATATGATCTCACCTATAAGTGGAACCTAATCAACAATTAGATACTTTTCAATGTGTTACAGCCTATATTGGGACCTCATTCCTTTTTTTGACTGAGTAATGTTCCATTGTATGTATCTACCATATTTTATTTTCTTATCTGTTGGTGAATACTTGCATTGTTTCCACCTTTGGCTGTTGTGAATCATGCCACTATGAACATTCATGTACAAGGATCTATTTAGGTCCCTGCTTTCAATTCTTTTGAATATCTGTTTACTTTAAACATTGCTTTTTTCACAAGCGTAGTTTATTTGGATGAAATCCAAAAGATATTTTATTTCCACAGTCTCTCTTCCATGAACACTTAAGCTCTTGTTCTGAGCAATTTGTAGTTACCAAGCACTCTATAAACACATGCAGACAGCAGTTATACACTGACAGGCTTGTTTTTAATTTGCCAAAACCCTGTGACATTTATGTATCTACTTTATTTTAATCTGTTATTTTCTCCCTTGGCCAACATGTCAGTGATAAGCTAGGAAGCAAAATTCATATAATGCTTAAAAGTTTGTGTCTGCTTCTTGCTCTTTAAGATCCCCGTTTCAGGAGTAACTCAGTTTTACCTCAAAGAAGTGCTATCATTCCTTTAGCTCTATGACCACAGTTACCATATTTTGCTTGTATAATGTGCTCCCACACATAATGCACACCCATGTTTTTGGCCTAAACTTTCAGGAAAAAAACCTTTCATTTTAATTTTTTAATTCAATTTTTAAATTTATATTTAGAAGCAAAACTGATTATTGTATCCCAGGGTATTATTTTGCATACGGATATCATTATTGCTTTCTAGAGTTACACTTTTAATGCATAAGCATAAATAAAAGAATTAAAAACATATAAATACGGAATTCGTACTACCCATGTATAATGAGCATCCTTATTTTTCCCTCAAACATGTGGGCAAAAATGTGCATTATCCTGGCAAAATACGGTGCTATAGTAGGCTGAATAATGGCTCCTAAAGATATCAGGTCCTAATCCTGGGAACCTGGAAATGTTACTTTATTTGGGGAAAGGGTCTTTGCAGATGTGATTATATTAAAGATCTTGAGACAGGGAAATTACCTCGGATTATCCAGGTAGGCAGTCACAAGTGTCCTTGTCAGAGGGGCGGAAGGAGTGTTGACCCAGACAGAAGCAGAGATAGAAGCGAGGCAACCATGTAAGGCCAGTGGCCCCGCAGCTGGAAAAGGCAGGGCCTGGATTCTCCCCTAGAGGTTCTAGAGGAAGCATGGTCCTGACAACACTGTTTTGGGCCCAGTGATACTGGTTTCTGGCCTCCAGAACTGTGAGAGAATACATTTCTGTTGTTTTAAGCCACCAAGTTTGTGGTAATTTGCTATGGCAACCCTAAGAAATGTATACAATTACTTACAAAAATAAATTTTATTTTATTTTTTTATAGAAAAATAATTTTAAATTGCAAATGTAATTTTCACCTAAAGGGAATAGACCCAGTATTCTGTGGTCAGAGTATTATGTTTAACATTTATAAATTTCCAACAAGGTTATGAATCATAGTGTTTTACTGTTGCCTCGAAAGAAAATTATGGTGAGGTTAGTGAACTTTGGCGGGGCATGGTTTTGTAAACTTCCACCTAAATCCATAATGGTTAAAAATGATAATTAACCTGTTTTATTATACATTGTATGATTAAATAATTGTTAGTTGAAAGAAACATAAGAAAGCCTTTTTGTTTTTCAGACTGAGGGTTATTGAACATAATTCCTCAAAGATTCAATTGCAAATAGACGAAATGAAACAACTTAGGGCAGAGCGTGACATAAAAGAAGTAAAACATTTTCCTTTCTCCAAAGATCCTTCAAAACCTATTCCAGGTACTGTATTTTGTATAAAATATTTGAAAGAAATTCTAACTGTCCCCAGTTATTACTTGTTATCCACATGTAAATAGTACACATAATAGCACATATAAATTAATATATATGTGCTATGTGTATATTTTCCAAGCATACCAGGACTTTATCCTTATTTAAAAAAAAACTTTAGCCAGGATTCTAGACAGAAACAAGGGAACAAGAAAATCCTAAAAGATGGAAAGAGTTCCAGTCTGATTGGATTATATAAAGTGTAGTAGTTCTTAGTGTGGTTTCTGGTCAGCATCAGCATTAACTGGGAACCTGATAGAAATGCAAATCCTTTGGCCCCACCCACTGCAGAGTTACTGTGTGGGAGCCCCAAGGATGGGAGTAGAGTGGGGGTAGGGCTAGAGCCCAAGAATCAGTGTTTTAACAAGTTCTCCAGGTTGTTCTGATGTACTTAAAGTTTGAGAACCCATGGTACAATACATGTAAAAACTAGTGTATTAAGTTCTGGTGAATATTGTTGACTCATATTGATGTCAGCATTCACTGTTTCCTCATCTTCAGCTAAGCCTCATTTTAAGAAATTATAGTGTATCCTGGAATTTACCCAGGGTGTTGAAAGTTTGTATGATGAATAGACAGAGGAATTACAAATACTCATCCTAGAAACAAGAAAGTCTTTGAGAACAAATAAGTGTATTCAAAAAACTTATGGATTTCAACTAGTGTTTATCCAGATGCAGAATCAATAGGTGGAAATGTTAGGAAGTCAGATTTGGATTCAATGGAAGAAGCTATGTCTTGACATAATGAGTTACTCCACACCAGAGAATTTCAGCTGGGGTTGGATGATCAGCCTGTGGTCAGTGGAGGCAAGGACTAGATTCCCTTTCAAAAAAAAAATTATGCTAACAAAATATAGGTAAGATACATGTGTGTTAGTGCAGAAAAACTAACAAATTGTTTAAATACCGAGAGGATTCAGAGTAAGGGAATGATTAAAATTTAGTAAGATTAATACAGGGGGGTTTCTGGAGAAGAATTTTGAGGTATGCCTTCAAAGGCAACAATTAGCGCTGACCAGTGCGCTCAGTTGACTGAAAGTCATCCTGCGAAGCGAAGAGTTGCTGGTTTGATACCTGGTTGGGGCACATGCCATACGGGAGGCAATTGATGTTTTTCTCTCACATTGATTTTCTCTTTCTCCCTCTCTCTTAAATAAATAAATAAGTAAAATAAGGACACCAATTAGCCTGAATGAGAAGGGAAGTCATCTGAACTGTGTGTGTCTGTGTTGTTATGAATAATGAGTAGAAGGAGCAATAGAGGGAGAGGGGACTAAAGACAGGGCTGTCATTTTATAAGCTTTTCATTGGAAAGAATAAACATTACCCTGGGCTTAGCTCTAGTAGTTTAATGAACTATTTGGTTAGAAATCACTGGGCAGAAGTCCTGAATTGTTAGGCAGAAGCTCTTAGTGTTATTGAGTAACTGTTATTTAGGAGTTTGCAAGGTATGGTGATGAGGTTCATTAAAATTTTCTATCTTAAGATGCTAAGGTTTGGACAATCAATCTTTGAGTCTTAATTGATATACTTAAACACTGCTAGCCATCTAAAACTGTATGCCAAGTCTGTTTAATGTTCAGTAAGCTACAAGTTCATGCCATCATTTCTTAGTTATATCTTGACACAGAGAGCTCTCTGACCTGTTTTGCTTTTGAGCACAAGAGTCCCATGTATGGGTTGGCTTGTTTGATTTGACCCTTTTACCCATAGGCATGACTCTGGAAGAATCTGTCAATTTAGATGCTCTCAATAAATACCTGAAACATCTTGAAGATAAATATGCAGAAATTAAACAATTAATGTCCAAAAAATATGTACCAGCTCAGAGGAAGGCAGATTTAGAGGAGGAAATGATTGTGATATTGAAACGACGAGATGAATCTGAAAATACCAACAGAGAATTACAGTTTCGGTATGCAAGTGGATTATGTATTTTTTAAGTTTGAAGCTTTTATTTGTGTTTATTGTGGTATTCCACTGTTTGATTTTCGGGTTCGTATGCTGGTGTTTTTATCTCCATAGCCATCGAAGACTGCAGATCGTGTTTCGTGCACTCACTTCCTGGGTGAGATCTGATGTGAGCAACTCATTTCAAGACTTCGTGAAGCAAATGGAGGAAACTGAAGATTTATATGGTAGTTTATCTTTATGTTTAATTAATACGAATAATGGAAAACTTTACTCCCCCCCCCATAAAGGTAAAGAGTGGGGATTTTCCTAGGCTGAGTTTAAGGAAAGCAAAAATGTACTTATTTCTGTTAGGTCTCTGCTACCCTATGGGAGTCTTCCTTCAACAGATAATTAGTGAAGAGTAGACCTGGTGAGCCAAAGAGATGATGCCTGAAAATGGCCCTTAAAATAAGGAAGAAAGGGAAAGGGAGGCCACTCAGTTTAGAAGAGGCTGGTGCTAAATAGAAACCGTAGCATTTCGTTATTGGTATTAAAACATCTACATGCTTATAATTTTCTATTGATTTAGAGCCTTAAATGTTATCTGATGGTTCTTTCAATATTTATAGGTGACCAAGGCGTTGTTGAAGAACTATGTGAAGATCCAAGCAAGGCAAAAGAAGCTGAAATTTTGCTTTACTACATTGAAAGGCAAGTATTTTAAAAGCTTTTCTTTTTCCTTGTTAAAATAATGTTGCATTTATTTAATATGTATTTAAATACATATTAATTCATATTTAATATTTATTTATTATTCATTTGACATTTTGATAAGCTGTAGCCTCTAGCTTTTGTATCTTTAAAATCTTACTCTAGTGGACAAATTAGAAAATAAGCTAGAATTTTAAAAAAATAGATTCCTTATGACAAAAATACTAGATTGGTAGGCTAGGAAATAATTCAGAGACTATAGGTGGATTGTAGTGTAGATTTAACTTTTATTTATATTTTTCCTACATTGCCTCACCATCAACATGATGTCACAAAACGTTTTAGAGAATGTCTTCTTGAGTCATCAGATTATCCTAACCAATTCAGTCTTTCTTTTCTCATTATTTTTATCCTATGACATATTAAAAAGGCATATTTTTGCCCAATACTTAAGTTATTATATATAGTGTATAATAACTATATAATATATAGTTATTATATATAGTGTATAATACTTAAGTTATTATATATAGTGTATAGTGTAAATTTCTCAAGGAAATTTAAGACTTTATTCATTATAAAGAAATTAATTCATAGGCTATAAGGTCAATATGTAGTGAACCTATGTAATATTACTAATCTGACATATTAAACAGTTTTAACTGTTTATTTGCCTGTTGATATGATATAAATAAGGAGTGAAAATTATTTTGGGAGACACCAAAGCCTATGTTATTTCCTTACACAGTATTCTTCTCTAAGTCTCCCAGCTTTAGATATGAAAGAAAACCTATAAGCAGATTAAAAGTTTTATGTATTTTGCATAATATCACTTTGGCGTTTTTCTCCTCTGGGGGTTCCACATTTATTTGCAACACTGTGTAAATCATGTTTGCCATAGTTTTATTAATTGTGAGGTATGGGCTGATTTGAAGACATTCTGCCTTAGAAAGAGGAGTAGAAGCTTAAGTTATTTGAACTATTATCTTTTCTTCTTGTGTTAGTCTCATATTTAATTGGGATTCTGATGCCTGGCAGTGCAACATAGGCTTCTGAATTCCAAGGACCTCTTGATTTTTCAACTTGGCAGTCTTTGTGTTCAATTATTTCAATATTTCCCTTAGGTGAGCTTCTAAGCAGATTGCCCTTCTTTTCCCTGACTCCCCCTTTTTATCCAGAGATGATACAGGAGAAAAAATCTGAGCTCATTGTAATTCACTTCAAATTCTGTCCATTTTCTAAGGCTTGTTATAAATGCTATAAGAATAAAGTACAGGATCAGGTTCAAATTCAGCTGGAAGGTGAATCTTATTCTGAAGCTATAAGAATGACAGAATACTAGGGAAAAAAGTGAAAAAACATCTTACAGAGTGAATGAATCTTTTTATAATTTATTAGATTTCCTTTTCTATATAACTATGCCACTCTTTTTAGTCTGTATTAGGCATTTCTAATCAGTTTTCTTTTTTGTATACTTTTTATAATGCATAATGAAATACAATGGCTATAGGTTCAACGAATTAATCTCAGTGGGTGAATATGAGAAGGCAATTTGTTTTGCATCAAGGAGTCCTAGAAGAATTCTTGAGAACATTGGGACAGTGGACAAACTTAAGGGTAAGCATAGAATTCTCTCAGAACCTTGTATGTGTATGCAAATTTTCCTTTTCCTCTGTGATAGAATGGGAAGAGTACTGAACTGGGAGACTAAAAATCTAAGCTCCGGCCTTATCTCTACCATTTACTTAGTTTTCTTAGCTATAATATTAAAAAGTTTGATTAGGTTTTCTAAATTAAATTATGAAATATTTTATATATACAGAAAAGTATGGAGAAACATAAAAGCCATGTACAACTATCAAGATTTAAAGTATTTTGTTAAATTTGTTCCAGTTCCTTTTATTTTTTTAACTTTTAATTTTTTTCTTTTTTATTGAATTTATTGAGGTGATGCTGGTTAACAAAATTATACAGGTTTCAGGTGCACAATTGTATAATATATCATCTGTACACTGTATGGTGTGTTCACCACCCCAAGTCAAGTCTCCATCCATTTATCCCCGGATGTCCTCCTTTACCTCCCTGTACCCACTCTTCCCCTTCCTTTTAAAAACAGCTACATTCAACAAATTATACCTATTTAAAGCATACAATTTGATAAGCTCTGACATGTGTATCACCCTGAATTTCCCTCATCCCCTCAAAGATCCCTCTGTCCCTCTACTTCTCACTCCACCTACTGTTTCCTCCCACAGCTTCCCCTCTGGTCCCTAAGCATCTGCTAGTCTGCTTTGCATTTTCTAGTATTTTATATAAATAGAATTATATAGTAGGTATTCTTTTTTGACTGACTTCTTAAAGTCAGCATAATTATTTTGAAATTCATCCATGTTGTTGTACTTATCAATAGTTTATTCTTTTTATTTACTAGTGGTATTCCATTGTATGACTATAAGTTCTTTATCAGATAAATGATTTACAAATATTTTCTCTTAATTTGCCTTTTCATTCTCTTAACAGTATCTTTATTAAGGTTAGAAATTTTAATCTTGTTGAAGTCTAATTTGAGAATTTTTCTTTTATGAATCATGACATTGGTGTTGTGCCTAGGAAATCTGTGCCTAATCTGCAGAGATGTTCTCCTAATTTTTTATAAGGATTTTATAGTTTTAGGTTTACTTTTAGGTCTGTGACCCAATTTGAGTTAATTTTTATATATGGTGCGAGGTACGTGTCAAAGTTTATCCATTGGTTGGTTTCCACTTTTCGGCTGTTATGTATAATGCAGCTGTGGACATCTGTACACAGGTTTTTGTGTGGACATATGTTTTTATTTCTCTGGGTTAGATACTTGGGAGTGGAATTGCTGGGTTACACGGTAACTGCCTGTTAATACTTCGAGGAACTGCTAAGCTGTTTGTACTACTTTCCATGCCTGCCAGCAGTGTATTTGGGTTCCAGTTTCTTCCCATTCTTATCAACACTCATTGATCTGTGTGAAGTGGTATCTCAGTGTGGTTTTGATTTCCTGGTCCCTATGACTAACAGGGTGGAGTGTCCTTTCCTGTATCTATTGGCCATTTGTATGACTTCTTTGGAGATATTTCTTTTCTTTGTTCATTTAAAAGTTGTAGTATTTATGTTTTTTATTAATGAGTTGTAAGAGTTCTTTCTGTGTTCTGGATAAAAATCTCTTGTCAGATAGATGATATTCAGATATTTTCTTTCAGTCTATTGGATTATCCTTTCACTTTCTTGATGCTGTTTTTTTTTTTTTTTAAAGATTTTATTTTTATTTTTATTTATTTTTAGAGAGAGGGGAAGGGAGGGAGAAAGAGAGGGAGAAAAACAGCAATGTATGGTTGCCTCTCACATGGCCCTCACGGGGACCTGGCCCGCAACCCAGGCATGTGCCCTGACTGGGAATCGAACCGGGACCGCTTGGTTCCCAGCCTGAGCTCAATCCACTGTGCTACACCAGCCAGGGCTTGATGCTGTTTTTTGAAGCACAGAAATTTTTAACCTTGATGAAGTTCGATTTATCATTCTGTTCTTTTACGGCTGTGCTTTTGCTGTTGAATCTAAGAACTCTGTCTACCTTAAGATCCTGTGTTCTCGTCTAAGAGTTTTATATATTTAGGTCTGTGATCTACTTTGAGTTAGTGTTTGTGCATGGTGTAAGATAGCAGTCCAAATGTATTCCTTTGCATGTGGGTATCTAGTTTCCCCAGCACCGTTTGTTAAGAAAAAGACTTGCCTTTACCCATTGAATTTTATGGCTCCTTGTACAAAAATCAATTGACCAGGGTTTATTTCTGAACTCTTAATTCTATTCTATTGCTTTAGATTTTTATCCTATGCCAGTGTCATACTAACCTGACTACAGTAGCTTTCTAGTGACTTTTGAGATTGGAACTGTCAGTCTATCTTTCTTTTGATTAATATTAGTGTAGTATAATTTTTACACTTTTAATCTATTTGTGTCTTTGTTTAAAGTCAGTGTGTTCTAGATAACATACTGGACCCCACTTTTTTATACAATCTGAAAGTGCAGTGTTTAGGTTATTTATATTTAATGATTGTTGACATTGTGGATTTTTATTTGGTTTCTATTTTCCTCAACTCTTCTTTGTTATTTTTTTCTCTTTTTCTGCCTCTTTTGGATTAGTTTAATTTTTAAAAAATATTTATTTATTTATTTATTTTTGAGCAGGGAAAGGAGAAAGAGAGAGAGACAAACATCAGCGTGTGGTTGCCTCTCACACACCCCCTAACTGGAGACCCGGCCGGCAACCCAGGCATGTGCCCTGACGGGGAATTGAACCAGTGACCCTTTGGTTCCCATGCCAGCGCTCAGTTCACTGAACCACAAGAGCCAGGGCTGGATTAGTTTAATTTTTTATGAATTCATTTTTTTCTCCTTTGTTAATGTATGAGCTATAACTTTTTGTTGATTTATTCAGTTGTTGCTTTAGGGTTTATAGATTAAATCTTTAATTTATCACATTATATCACTTGATATATTATATAAAAACAGAATATTTCTAAATTTTTATATTGGCAGCATATACCATTTTTTGGTCTTCATTCCGTTGTATAAATTTATATTTCTATCTTGTATCATTTTCTTTCTGCTTGAAAGACTACCTTTTTTTTTAAAATTATTTTATTGTTGTTCAATTACAGTTGCCCGCATTTACCCTCCCCCCACCCCACCCTAGGCAAACCCACCTCCCTCCCTTGCTTCCCCCCTCCCCCTTGGTTTTGTCCATGTGTCCTTCATTGCAGTTCCTGAATACACTTGTCCCCCTTCTCCCCTTCCCCTTCCCCTCTGGTTACTGCCAGAATGTTCTAAACTTCAATGTCTCTGGTTCTATATTGTTTCTATGGTTGTATTTTGCTTGCTTACCTCAGAAGCGTCTTGGCTGTGGCTGATCTAAATTTCCCGGTAGCTGATCTCGCCTTGGTGCCTTCTCTCCTGAGTCCTCATACGAAACTTTTTAACATTTCATATAGTAGAGGCTGCATGATGATGTACTCCTTGAACTTGACCTTATCTGAGAAGCACTTTATCTGCCCTTCCATTCTAAATGAAAGTTTTGCTGGATAGATTATTCTTGGTTGTAGTCCCTTGCTCTTCATGATTTGAAATATCTCTC